>CM065598.1:75505582-75673082 GCA_033119425.1 Bufotes viridis | reverse complement strand
GGCCCCATCACCTAGTGTAAAAAAAATTAAATGGTAGCATAACTAGCAATAATTAAAGTTATGTTTAATAGCACAGTATATCAGAAAACCCACATTATAGTAAAATGCCGCCATATTGTTCTTTCACTTGATTGGCCCCCTCCCCCAACCTCTGGGACCCATAGCAAGTGCCCATGGGTCCTTGCCGCTTAAAGGCTTCCGTTTTGTATTCCGTCCTAAAATTCCGTTATATTCCGTTATAAATCTGTTATAACGAAACCCTATAACAGAATTCCATAACGCGAATGTGAACCCGCCCTTACTTTGAAACAGGTTTTTATCGTAAAATTGTCATGTAAATTTGATGCAAAATGGTGCACCTTAGTCCCACCTCTTTCCACCGAGCCACGCCCCTATGTTTAGCATATCAGAAAAAAACTGTAGAATCCCTAGATGCGCCAGATTGCGCTAAGATTGGCGTTTAAAATGCCAGTCTTAGTAAATGTAGCTCCTTGCGGTGTGTTTATTGCCTAATCATGGCTGCAATTTTGCAAAATACGGATCTGGTTTTAAAAAAAACTATTATTGAGAAAGTTGCACAATTTTGTAATAATTCCGAAAATGGAAGACATGATACACAATAGTGGGTATGGATCAGCATTGTTCAGAAACCCTTTCATTAAGGTCTCTTTCACACGAGCGTGACGGATTGGCTCCGGATGCGTTCAGTGAAACTCGCACCATTTTGCGAGCAAGTTCAGTCAGTTTTGTCTGCGATTGCGTTCAGTTGTTCAGTTTTTCCGCGTGGGTGCAATGCGTTTTGATGCGTTTTTCATGCGCGTGATAAAAAACTGAAGGTTTACAAACAACATCTCCAAGCAACCATCAGTGAAAAAACGCATCGCACCCACACTTGCTTCCAGATGCAATGCGTTTTTTACTGAAGCCCCATTCACTTCTATGGGGCCAGGGCTGCGTGAAAAAGGCAGAATATAGAACATGCTGCGTTTTACACGCAACGCAGAACTGATGAACTGATGCGTAAAAAAAAACGCTCATGTACACAGACCCATTGAAATGAATGGGTCAGGATTCAGTGCGGGTGCTATGCGTTCACGCCACGCATTGCACCCGCGCGGAAAACTCGCTCATGTGAAAGGGGTCTAAGGCTTCATGCACACAAGAGATGAGTGAAGTATTCAAAAATTTGATTCAACTGCTTTGCCGAATTTTAAAAATAAATTCGCTTTGTGACCAATTACTTCGATGCGAAGCGCATTTCTTTGTAAGTAGTGGGTGCAATCACAGGAAGCGGCGATTGTCCCGTCATTGTACCCCTCCGATGCAGCGTTCATAGCTGATCGTGGCATTTGATGGTGATGATACAGTGTAAAATAAAAATAAAAATAATAATAAAATCATACTTATATCATCCATTTGATCGCGAAGAGATCTAGAGTGAAATCTCACACGGCCTGTGATGACGTCATCAGGTTGGCCGGCGTGGTGATGTCATATGTCACCGCACATGGAATTTCGTGTGAGATCTTCAACCAAGGTGGCGTCGGGCAGCTCTTCGCACTCAAACAGATGAGGTAGATATGCTTTTTTTTTTTTACTGCCATTCAGGGAAAATCTATTTTTTACCACGAAGCACGAGGAAAGTCGGCTTCGCTGCAAATTGAATTTTTCCTCCGGTAACTTCAGCTCTTCGGCTCAACAGGGAGGAGCCTGCCCTTCCTCTCCTGGGCGTCTCCTTCTTCCAGGCTGTAGCGCTGACCAACCGCAGCGCTCAGCTCATAGCCTGGGAGGTTTTCTTTCTCCCAGGCTATGAGCTGAGCGCTGCGGTTGGCCAGCTCTACAGCCTGGGAGAAGGAGACGCCCAGGAGAACAAGGGCAGGCTCCTCCCTGTAGAGCCGAAGAGCTGAAGTTACCGGAGGACATACCGGGAGATCGGAGCGGCGCCCAGGGATAATAGTAAGTGCAGGGAGATCCCTGGGCGCCGCTCTCCATGTCTGTATACTTAGTTCAGATTTTTTAGGGTAATGAAAGGTCCTCTTTAAGTGTATACTAATTCTGAGTGGTTCTATAAACTGTCAAGTAAAGACAATAATGACACGTAAGAAAAGGAAATTGATTGGAGGAGGTCACTGTTAAGGAGGCAGGGAATGGTAGAGGTCACAGTTAAGGGGACTGTCCCCTATGGAGGTCACTGTTAAGGGGTGGGGAGCTGTAGAGGTCACTGTTAAGGGGGCGGACCCCTGTAAAGGTCACTGCCAAGGGGGTGGGGTGCTGTGGAACTCACTGTTAAAGGGACAGGCTGCTGTGAAGGTCAAAGTTAAGGGGGTGGGCTGCTGTGGAGGTCCCATTTTAAGGAGGCAGGGCACGGTGGGGGGGGTTAGTGTTAAGGGATGGTGGCTGTGGAGGTCACTGTTAAGGGGCGGGGTACTGTAAATGTCACTATTATAGGGGTTACTGTCGGTATATTTTAACGACACACACAAACATTAAATGAAATAGATGAAATATACCCGTACGAATCCGTGTCCTTCTGCTAATATGGAATGTACACAAAAGGAAGCCGTATTTTGCTAATCTTTGATTTGTAGGCCAAAACACGGACACGGTGGCGTGCATAAGGCCTCATTGTGTGCTCCCGAATCTATCGACAACGCTAATACAAACATTCTTCCCATTGATTACAATGTAATATTCTCATGATGGGAGGCTTAAATCTGGCTTTTCTCCACCACATCCCATTTATCTTTTTCAGGACGGGCATGGAAGATCCGCGTACAATAGGTTAAAGGAAACAAATGAACGTTATTTTCCATTCCTATGTGATTGTCTGAAGCAGCTGCTGAAATATTCCCCATTCATCCATCAGCTAACTTCATGTTAACACGCAGAACAAAGACCATACCATGGCGTCCTGACAGGCTTTCCCATGTAGCAATAAATAAAGCCAAATTATTGATGATGATAACTGCTAATATTATTACGACCTCAATTAAGTGCTTTTTTTTTCAGACACATTAGCAACTAAAAGGTCTTCTGAGCCGCCTGCCTTTCTTTCCCAGTTCCACTTTGCATTAAAATCTAATTGATCAAACCTGTTTGTCATTTCTCTGTGTGCGGATAAGTATAATGGGTCATGTATCAGCGTGGTGCTTCAGAGTAAAAGCTATTAACACCTTTTGTTGTTTTCTTTGGGGTCTAAACATGCTGGGAGCTTTTAACCAACGCTAACCATTGTTAGGCTTTAGACTTGAGGAATTTTAATTACCGCACTGTTTTTTTTTTTGTTTTTTTTTTAACTTCTGTAAGCGAGACCAACCCCTCCTGGTACTACTGGCAGGCTCTGGTTTGCAGAGGACAGGATGCAGGATGACCAAATATACTACTTTGCCGTCGTTCACATGTGAAATAGTTTTTTTTTTTACATGTTCAAGCGTGCGATACATGTACTGCGAATACAAGTGTGCAATAGAAAGGAGTCAAATAAATAAAATTAAATAAATAAGTAGATTAAATAAATAAAATAAATAAATAAAAATAAATAAATAGTGCAAGGCATGCACGCTATCATTAGCAACTATTGTTGCAAAGACAAGGGGGAGGGGGCATTGATCCAACAGATGGGACATTTTTTTTTGGGCATAAAACAGTACCATCTGTTGGCACATGTTTTTAGTTGTGCAAAATTTTGAGACATTTTGGCCTGTTGCATCACCCTGCGCCGCTTTCAAAAGTGGAGTGGGATTTACGCCAAGTTTGTGTTTTGCGGATTCACAGTTTGCGAACCACAAAGCATACGACCATGTACACAAGGACTTAATGTCTCATTTAAACTTTTTAAAAAGTCACAAAAAAGCCACAACTCCACACCACGCACTCCCCAGGCATACGTTTTACTGATGCCACATTTATTATTACTGCGCCCCGACTTCATAAATATAGGGCAAGTGTGCAAGGCAACTCCAATCTAAAAATGTACCTCAAATACGCCTACAATAATAAATCCCCCCCCCCATCCCACAAATCTTATATTAGGGTTGGACTACAGCTTACTGCATTCTGGGAAAAAACTGTGTGGACTCCAAAGACACACTAAGGCCTCCCGCATACGAACGTATTTTCTTTCCATGTCCATTCCATTTTTGAGGTTTCCATTTGCGGTCCGTATGCAGAACCATTCATTTCAATGGTTCCGCAAAAAAAAAAACTGAATGCACTCTGTGTGCATTCCATTTCCGTATTCCCGTATATCCGTTCCACTAAAAGACAGAACTTGTCCTGTTAGGCCTCTTGCACACGAACGTTTTTTTTGCGGGTGTACGGGCCATTTTTATGAGTTCTGTATACGGTCCGTATACGGACCCATTCATTTCAATGGGTCCGCAGAAAAAACGGAAGTCTTTCCGTATGCATTCCGTTTCCGTGTTTCCGTTTTTCCGTTCCGTGGAAAGATAGAACATGTCCTGTTATTGCCCGCAAATCACGGTCCGTGGCTCCATTCAAGTCAATGGGTCCGCCAAAAAAACAGAACGCATACGTAATTTTTTTTTAATTTGATCAAATTTTTTTTAAGGTGTTTTGCTTTTTTTTTTGCTGCATTTTTTATTTGCTGCTTTTTTGTAGATTGTAAGCTCTTGTGGACAGGATCATCTCCCCCTGTGTACCAGGTCTAGGGGAATTATTAGACCCAGTGCAAACGTGGCTTTTTTTTGTAGTGGCATTTTCCTGGCACTTGAAGTGCGTTTTTGGGTCAATGGGTGTTTGAGAAATCACAGCATGCTCTGGGTCTGGAATTTTCCCTGCTTTTTTGTCGCATCCATCAATGGATATTGAAAAATAGAAGTGTCAATGTGTGTTTTTAATGTGGTTTTCACATTACAGAGGAAGTGACATCAGAGGGAGGAAGTGACATCAGAGGGAGCTATATACTTTCCTGTTGAACAGACACATTAGCAACTAAAAGGTCTTCTGAGCCGCAGAATAGGAGATAAATATTAGATTAGGAAAGGTCTGACTGCAGGGACTCCCACCGATCATGAGAACAGGAGACCCCTGAAAATGAATGGAGTGACAGGTTGAACGTGTGCACTGCCACTCTATTTATTTCTATGGGACTGTTAGAATTAGTCAAGCGCTTGTACTCGTCTATCTCTGGCTGTCCCATATTGATTGATTGAAGTGGCAGTATGTGAAGTCGCATAATCAACCAGTCGCTCCAAATTGCACTTGTCAAAGTTCAGATAATGGATCAGATTTATGAAACTGTCTAAAAGAGAATTCTTTGTTGCCCATAGCAACCAATCACAACACAGCTTTCATGTTTCCAGACCAAAAACAGAAATAGAAGCTGAGCTCTGATTGGCTGCTATGGGCCTTTCTTTTAGGCCCCTTGCACCCATAGCACCCGCACTGAATCCTGACCCATTCCTTTCAATGGATCTGTATACAGGAGAGTTTTTTTTTTTTCAGGCATCATTTTTGCGTTGCATGAGAATCGCAGCATGTTCTATATTCTGCGTTTTTCACGCAGCTCTGGCCCCATAGAAGTGAAGGGGGCTTCAGTGAAAAACGCATTGCAACTTGGATGTAACCTGGGTGCAATGCATTCTTCATGATTACTTGGAGATGTTGCCTGTAAATCTTACGTTTTTTTTCACGCATGTGACTGATCGCAGAAAAAACTGAACCACTGAACGCAATTGCAGACAAAACTGACTGAACTTGCTTGCAAAATGGTGCGAGTTTCACTAAACGCACCCTGCGAGAATCCGTAAGGCTCGTGTGAAAGAGGCCTCAGACAGTTTTCATAAATCTCCGAGACCTAAAGGGATTATCCCATGATTAATATAAAAACTCTAGTACATGACAATCTTCTTCTAACAAAGCTAGAACCAGCCCCGTACCTCACATGGATCCAGAGATCTCCCCATTCATTGCTCTAATTGTTCCGCTAGATTTATTTCAAGGTGCTAGCTGAAGAAGCATGTCCTTTCTCATAGGGTGTGTCCTTTCTGCTGCAGCTACTTGCAGTTGAAGGGTAGAACTGAGCATGCGCTTCCCTCTCAGTGAGCAGGACAGAGAAATTAGAAAAATACTAAACAGCAGGTGGCGCTATACAGATAGATTTCATTGAATAACTCGGTGGCTATAGGAAATTTTTAATCACGTGCAATTACAAAAGTATTCAGATTCAGGTGCTGGTTTGAAAGCTGTAGAATATTATTTGTGGGACAACCCCATTAATTATAATCCAGGTCGTATTTCGTATCATTGAGGCTACACAACAGAATTGTAAATTAGAGAACATGTAGAGAAATGCTGGACTGTCGTCTCTGGCTCCAATTGGAAGCTAATTTGACACCGAATAATCCCTTATTTGCCAAACTCAGATAGGTGGCCGAGCAAATGAACTGCAGGAATATCCCCCAGAGCTTGCGAATGTGGCCCCCTGCTTGGCTATACTCTGTCACAGTCGTAAGTAGCGTGCAGCTGCCGGCCTTATCAACACAATTTCAGGTTAAATCCCTTGATGTGCAGATTTCACAAGTATATTGGTACAGCCTCCACTCTTCTTAGGGTACTTTCACACTAGCGTTATTCTTTTCCGGTATTGAAATCCAGTAAAGGGTGTCAATATCGGAAAAAAAACGCATCAGTTTTGTCCTAATGCATTCTGAATGGAATCCGTTCATTATGCATCAGGATTCCATTCTGTCCCATGTACGGTATTTGACCGGACAAAATAACGCAGCTTGCTGCGCTATTTTTTCTGGCCAAAATCCAGGAACACTACCGCACTTGCCGGCATTCATTTCCATAGAGATGTATTAATGCCAAGTGTTCCGGCAATTGCAGCGTTGCCAGATCCGGTTTTCTGGTCTGCTCCTGCCCCGGGACATAGGAGGAGCTAATTTTAATTTTGATCTTTGAAAAAAATTAAAGACTGGATCCATTATGCCGGATGAGACTGATCCGGATCCGTCTAACTGAAAAACACTGAAAAAAACAGATTTCCGTCTGTATACAGTTTGCCGGATCTGGCAGGCAGTTCAGTTGCCGGAACTGCCTGCCGGATCCGAACAACGCTAGTGTTAGGCTACAAGCACACGACCGTATGTGTTTTGTGGTCCGCAAAAAAAAAAACTGATGCGGGGCTGCGGAACGGATATATTGATGTGGACAGCACACGGTGTGCTGTCCGCATTTTGCAGACCCATTGAAATAAATGGGTCCGCATCCTATCCGCAAAAAAACGGATCGGATATGGAAACAAACAACGTTCGTGTGCATGTAGCCTTATACTGATACATGATACTTACTGTTCAGATATTAAAGGCTATGAACACCTTGGGGGACAATTGTTTTTTAATTATTGCATCTCACTCATTTTGGGACTAAAAATCTATTTTTCAATTGGTCATTATGTTCGTTTTCTTATGATTGCATTTTACTCATTTGGGCCTAAAAATCTTTTTTTTTTTTTATATTCAGCTGTTTTTGTCCTACAGGGTTAAGTGTTAGCCTAGCTCAGTGTTCCTCAATTCCAGTCCTCAGGACCCACCTGCGGGTCATGTTTTCAGGATTTCCTTAGTATTTAGCAGGTGATATAATTAGTGTCAGTGCATCAGGACTTACCTCAGGTACTCATTCTGTGGGATATTCTCAAATCATGACCTGTAGGTGGGCCCTGAGGACTGGAGTTGAGAAACACTGGCCTAGCTGTAGAGTACAGTATTAGTCTCAGTTTAAGGCCTCATGCACATGGCCGTTGATCTGTCGTTCCGTGCATTGGAGACCGCCATTTGCCAGCCCCAATGCGCGGGCAACATCTGTGCAGATTCCGCAGACGGATCCAGTGGTCCGTCCGCACCAAAAGAAAGTAGTGCATGCACTACTTTTTTGCGGTGCGGAGGAAAGGAGAGAAACCCCACGGAAGCACTCTGTAGTGCTTCGGTGGGGTTCCGTGCCTCCCTTCCGCACCGGACCTTCCGGACTGCGGACCAATTCAAGTGAATGGATCCGCATCCATGATGCGGGTTGCACACAGCCGGTGCCTGCATATTGTGGACCCGCAATACTGGCACAGCCAGGTAGCGGCCGTGTGCATGAGCCCTTACAATGAGTTCGGTCAAGTTGCCGTTCTGACGGCTGGATGTATAGCCCTTATTCTTGACAGCTCATAAACACTCATTATGGCTAAATTCTTATCAGTATGGGTTAAATGAGTGTTTATGAGCTTAAGGCAGGAAATAGAAATCAAAAAAGGAAGAGGGTTAGGTCTCTTTTACACGACCGTATGGCTTTTTCAGTATTTTGCAGTCCGTTTTTATCGGATCCGTTTTTCTGTTTTTTGTTTGTGTTGTGTTTCCGTTTCGGTTCTGTTTTTCCGTTCCTTTTTTCCGTATGGCATATACAGTATACAGTAATTCCATAATTAAAATTGGGCTGGGCATAAAATTTTCAATAGATTGTTCAACAAAAACGGAACGGATACGGAAGACATACGGATGCCTTTCCGTATGCTTTCTGTTTTTTTTGAGGACCCATTGACTTGAATGGAGCCACTGAACGTGATTTGCGGACAAGAATAGGACATAGTCTATATTTAAACGGAACAGAAAAGCGGAAAAACGGAAACGGAAGGCATACGGAGACACTTCAGTCTTTTTTGCAGACCCATTGAAGTGAATGGTTCAGTATACTGTCAATATACTGAACTGAAAAAACTGCCAGTATACGGTCCGCAAAATACTGTCGTGTGCAAGAGTCCTAAGTCACAGGCCTTCGTGTGAAGGAACTGAGATTAACTGGCAGGGCGCCAGAGGATGGACCTGTAAAGAGGTGTTGTGGTGATTGTACGTCCAATATTATAGATGGAGGAGGTAGGCTGCCTATGGCATAGAACCCAACGGGAAGGAATTCCTCGATGGATGTCAGGTAAGGAAATGCAACACAAAAAAAGAAAGTTGCCTTACGGTTGGCGCCAAAAAGCTACTCCAAGAAGAAAGCAGTGACAGTGATACATGTGAGGTGCCCACAGGGTGTATATATTTTATGGGAAAGTGCCCACAGTACTGTGACGCCCCGGGGAGATCAAGAGATACTTAATCAGGTTTGGGTCACAAGTGTTTACACAGTTCAGTGCACAGGCATAAAACCAACGGTTTATAAATAAGTAAAGTAAAACCAGATCGGTTGATAAGAAAAATAAAACCAAAAATGACTCACTTCACCCAAGAGGCGCCGGATGGGATAAGCTCAAGACACCCTCCGTGCTACCTTCTGCGCCTGGGTCGCCTTGCTACCTCCTGCACCTGGTCAATCTTCTTTATTTGAACACAGGGTAGGGGTGAAGGAAGGCTCAACGCGTTTCGGGGCTTTGACAATTACCCTTCATCAGGAGCATACATTAGAACACAGCTCGAAGGGTTTTTATACAGAAGTGAAATGGCGCCTAAACAAGAGTGAGAAAACGTCACTTCCGGTTTGCGTTCCACCGTGACGTCGCGCCGCTCTAAGATACACAAACTGTAATTATTAACCAGGGAGAAGAAGGCACAATAAATTAATTAGAATCTTAAGGTAGATGATTACATAGATGGTAGAAATATAGTATTGCAGAAGGATCACGTATCGGCCGGCATCTAAATAACGTAGCCATAGTCCCCCAGAATAATCAGAGTCTGGGGCCCAGGTTCATATTGAGGGGCAAAAAATGATGTTCGATCGAGAGCCCGATGGGGAGTCTCCTAAAGGTGTTTACAGCCTTTAAGGGAATAAATAATGGGTGCCTTCCTTCATGCCAGCAGAGAGGCAGCACAAAAGAAATTTCCCCCACACAATATTTCTCCACAGAGGAGGGTTCCAGAGTTCGATTCCCTCAACACTAGTTACATCTATAACCCGCCTCAGCCAGTGATTGGCTGTGCGGTGCAGGCAGTGCAAGTCCTGGGACCAAGAAGTGTGCGAGCAGCAGGGACCGGAGCAGCATCACAACAACAGCAGCGAGGTGAATGCCGAGCAATGGTTATTTATTTATTTATTTATTTTTACACATTTTGTCCCTTTTTTCTAAATATTACATAGTAACATAGTAACATAGTATATAAGACCGAAAAAAGACATTTGTCCATCCAGTTCGGCGTGTTTCATACAAGTTGATCCAGAGGAAGGCAAAAAACCCCTGTGAGGCAGGGGTATTCCCCTGGAAAACTCCTTTCGGATTTCTTAAATTGACAGTCAACCATTGTAATACATTATATAGACATCAGAAATCAGGGGATGACATTATTGTGTCTTTACAAATGTAATAAAAAGTCATATATAAACCGCAGCAGGAATTCTGGCGAGACGCCTCCTTCAAACAGGAGACATTTTCAGTTACATCACACAATCTGATGATGTCCATGATAATTCGTCAAGTCTGCAATAAAACGGCAGTGGTGTAATTGTGCTAATGAGTAAAGTGCATCCTGGCTGATAGTACAGGGGGAAGCGGTGATAAGAGAGGTGTCAGGAAGGTTATATGGCGGTACTTACAAAGTGGGAACTTCCTTGGAGAAACTCTGAAAGGAGCCAGCGCCCTGCCGAAGACTGGTGGAAGCTAAAACCTCTTGTTTCGGAATATTTTGGTAAGAACAGGAGGAATACAATCCCCGCAGCCTAGTATTAAGTGACACTATGTAAGATCACACCCATATGCAAGCCTCTATAGCAGGCATCCTCAAACTGCGGCCCTCCAGCTGTTGCAAAACTACAACTCCCAGCATGCCTGAACAGCCTACAGGTATCAGCCCACAGCAGGGCATTGTGGGAGTTGTAGTTTTACAACAGCTGGAGGGCCGCAGTTTGAGGATGCCTGCTCTATAGCGACCCCATAGGTCTCTGAAACTCCTATCAAAAATTAAAGGGTCTAAGAAAATCACTCTCATCCATAGGTCGTGTCTGGAACAGCAGCTCAGTCCTGTCTATTGAGCCTGCACTTACTGTAATACCTGACACAGCCTATAGACAAGAGTGGCGCTGTTTATAGAAAAAAGTAGACCCGTCTTTATAATCCTGGACAACTCCTTTGTAGAGGACCCGTCACCTCTCCTGACATGTCTGTTTTAGTAACTACTTGCATTCCCCATGTAATAACAAGTTTGAAGCATCTATTCTTATGACTCTATTATTCCTATTAGAAGTTTATCAATGAAATACTAGCAGTTTGCAATGAATGTCCATCTGGGAGTTAACAGTTGAAGGATGTCCCTGCTCCTGACTTGTCTTATATTTTATTAACTACTAGCATAATAATACCGGAGCAGCTTTTCTAAGGGTCCTTTCACACTGGCGTTTTTGTTTTCCGGCATAGAGTTCCGTCGTCGGGGCTCTATACCGGAAAAATCCTGATCAGGATTATCTCAATGCATTCTGATTTCTGAATGGAGAGAAATCCGTTCAGGATGCAGCAGGATGTCTTCAGTTCAGAACCAGAACGTTGTTTGGCCGGAGAAAATACCGCAGCATGCTGCGCTTTTTGCTCCGGCCAAAAATCCTGAACACTTGCCGCAAGGCCAGATCCGGAATTAATGCCCATTGAAAGGCATTAATCCGGATCCGGCCTTAAGCTAAACGTCGTTTCGGCGCATCGCCAGATCCGACGTTTAGCTTTTTCTCAATGGTTACCATGGCAGCCAGGACGCTAAAGTCCTGGTTGCCATGGTAAAGTGTAGTGGGGAGCGGGGGAGCAGTATACTTACCATCCGTGCGGCTCCCGGGGCGCTCCAGAGTGACGTCAGGGCGCCCCAGTGCATAGATCACGTGATCCATGCGCATGGGGCGCTCTGACGTCATTCTGGAGCGCCCCGGGAGCCACACGGACTGTAAGTATCTGCTCCCCCGCTCCCCACTACTACTACGTCCTGGCTGCCATAGTAACGCTGAAAGCATACTGAAGACTGATCCGTCTTCAAATGCTTTCAGGTCACTTGCGTTGTTACGGATCCGGTGGGCACTTCCGGCAAATGGAGTACACGACGGATCCGGACAACGCAAGTGTGAAAGAGGCCTTAGGGCTCTATGTTGTGCCGTTTCACTCTCATTCCTGCTAGAAGTTTATTGTAAAAAGTTGAGATGGGTGTTACCAGATTGAGAATGTGTCCCTGTACAGTCTGACACTGGCAGCACTGATTGGGTAATGTCAGATTGCTCAGAGAGACAACTCCAGTTGGTAACACCCAGCTGGACCTTCATTGCAAACTGCTAGTATTTCTTTAATAACTTCTAGCAGGAATAATAAATGGATGGCACGATATAGATCCATAGGAAAAGACACTCTAGAATTGTTTTTACATGGGAGAACGCAAGTAAACCAGACAGCTGCTCCCTAAAACCTCTGAGAGCGGCTTATCTTCGCAGGTGCGATCCTCATCCCTTCCCCCGAAATCTTCTATTGGGAGGCCCTTATACAACACCCGTAGAAGTCTATGGACCTATATTGTCCCTTGGTATTTATCATTTACAATCTAATATAGAGTATTTTTGTCCAGTCTGAAATAGGGTGGGTTCGCATTAGCGTTATGGAATTCCGTTATAGGCTTCAGCTATAACAGAGTTATAACGGAATATAACAGAATTCTCGGAAGGAATGCAAAACGGAAGCCTTTAAGAGGCATTCTGTTTTGCTCCGTCCTAATATATTTCTATGGGCACAAATAACGGTTCCATTTTTTTCCGTTATTCATGATGGAATAAAAATGACCTGTCGCCAGGACTTTCCTTTCTGCCATGTATAACAGAACAAAGCGGAACCGTTATTTATGCCCATAAACATGTATTAGGATGGAGAAAAGCGGAATGCCTCTTAAAGGCTTCCGTTTTGCATTCCATTCTAGAATTCCGTTTTTTAACTCTGTTATAAGGGAACCCTATAAGGAATTCCATAACGCTAATGCGAACCTCTAGAGGGCGCTAATACTAATGGGAAGACACCGACAGCATTTAGGCTTATTGCACACGACCGTATGTTTTTGCGGTCCGTTTTTTACGGATCCGTTGTTCCGTTTTTGTTATCCGTTGTGTTTCCGTTGTGTTTACGTTTCCATTCCGTTTTTCCGTTCCGTTTTTCCGTATGGCATATACAGTATACAGTAATTACATAGAAAAAATTGGGCTGGGCTTAAAATTTTCAATAGATGGTTCCGCAAAAACGGAACAGATACGGAAGACATACGGATGCATTTCCGTATACGTTCCATTTTTTTTGCGGACCCATTGACTTGAATGGAGCCACGGACCGTGATTTGCGGGCAATAATAGGACATGTTCTATCTTTGCACGGAACGGAAAAACGGAAATACGGAAACGGAATGCATATGGAAACACTTCCGTTTTTTTTGCGGACCCATTGAAATGAATGGGTCCGTATACGGAACTCATAAAAACGGCCCGTACACCTGCAAAAAAAAGTTTGTGTGCAAGAGGCCTAACTGTGGGTTGTACAATAATTACAATTGCAATAACCAACACAATGTCCTCCAGCGCCACAAAAACCATGGTGCGTCTACGGACAGCGACCAAAAGTCGCCAGTTTTTATGGACTGTCCAGAAATTTACCACTGCTGTCCATATTCTGTGCTTTTGCCCGTTCTGGTCCTATATAAAATATTTATCCTGATCTGTATTGTCACAATCGCCTACATTTGCCCCGTTTCCACTCTAAAACACCAAAGTGGAGGTGACTTAAAGGAAGGCCTCATACACACGACCGTTGTTTGTTTCCGCATCCGTTCCCTTTTTTTTCACGGATAGGATGCTTCCCCATTCATTTCAATGGGTCCGTCAAAAAATGCGGATGGTCAACCGTTTTTGTTCCGCATCCGCCGTGGTCCGTGTTTACATTCCGTCAAAAAAATAGAGCATGTCCTATTTTTTTCACGTTTGCGGACAAGGATAGGCATTATTACAATGGATCTGCCAAAAAAGCAAATCCGCAAAAAAAAAAAAACGGTCCGTCACCCGTTTTTTGGGCGGACGTAAAATTTGCGGACGGAACGGACATGGAAACAAACAACGGTCGTGTGCATGAGGCCGAAATGTGTCACCAAAAATGTTTTCTGCCAGTTAAAACCAGATAGTAGCACAAAATCGTTTTTTATTTTCTGATTGCAGATTTCTTTTATTTTATTTCCTTAACATGATTATGGGGGCGGCCATCTTGCCTGAGCTTTTTTTACCAGCATTTACGCAGCATTAAGAAAATTGCTTTACGGCAGCCCTATGGTCCATAGACACAATGGTCTGGAGGGGACCTCATTGACTTCTATGGGAGAGTTTTCTAGGCAGCTCTGTGACCTGTGCAGAGCTCATTGTACAAAGAAATAATAGATAAGCTCTGACCATCACCTATTGTGAATGGAGGATCCTGTCTTATCTATACACAAAGGTGATATCATTACAGGCAGGACTAGAATGACAGATAAGCAGATAGCTGCAGTAAAGTGATCCGTACAGACCAAGAAGTGGCGTCTATTATTAGGCTTAGTGGCCACAGTGTGAAAACGGCAGAATTTTTTGTAGTTTTAGTTAAAATATTGAAAATTGACCTGGAAAATAAAAAAAATAACATCATCAAAAATTATTTAAAAATATGGTAAACATAAAAAAAAAGCGATTTAAACAGCAGGTTGTTTTCTGAAAACTGTTCAGCAGCAGAAGAGTTAATGCCGGCCCGCTGACAGATTACTGTGTCACCATTAAAAAAAACAATGCAAGATGGGATAATTAAGATGAGGGGAAAAAAAAGCACCAAAGAAACCACATCTGTGCCTGAGCAGCCGCTTCCCGGGCCCCACTGCTGTACTTAGCGCTCGTTAATGTGGCATTGTTTACTCACAATTAAACTCTTTACCATTAATTTAACTTTCAGCCGCTGAATCGGTCACGAGCGCCGAGGTCCCAGCGCCTGGACAGATGTGTTTTATACACTTGTATAAACACGGCTCTCGTAAGGAAGTTAAGCGTGTAGAGCAAGCTGATTACAGCACAATGCAGGATGCTTCATTATAGAGGGTCCCTGGGGGCCACTCCACGGAGCCTGGAATCTGGCTATGCCAGGCTTATCCCGTTACGTCTACCTGGAGAGGTTTCCACCCGACTGTAGCACACTGGTAATCTCATTGCTACATATGGCGGAGAGGTAATCCTTCACGACAGCATAGGCACTGTCTATAAGGAGGAGAAGGGTGAGCGTGCCGCAGTCCTCTCAGACCATACATCATGAGTGCACTCGTTGTCATCAAGCCTTCTCCCATTGTTTGCTTTTGCAGCATGAGCCTCAGATTTCCAGAAAGCGGAGTTCTTAGGCCTGAGCACTTTGGCCTTATCATATTGTTTTATCATTCGCTGGCGCTAAAGGGGGGGGGGGTCCAATTCAGAAAATTCAGTTTTATAACCTCTTTTAGGCTACTTTCACACTTGCGTTGTTAATTTCGGTATTGAGATCCATTTAGATTTTGCACATCAGGAGGCATTCATTCCGCTAGGATGCGGTTGTGTTAAATCTAAACGGAAAAAAACGGATCCGTCAAGAAATACATTGAAAGTGAATGGAGCCTAAAAAAACGGATCCGTCACCATTGACTTTCATTGTTTTCAGTGCTGGATCAGTTTTTTCTTTTTTTCTGTTTTTATGACCGTACACAAAACTGCAGTTTGCGGCGTTTTTTTGTCCGGTCACAAAACGCAATGCTGCCGGAATGGGAGACATCCTGATGCATCCTGAACGGATCTCTTTTCATTCAGAATGCATGAGGACTAAACGGAAATTCCTGCAGTTTTCACACTGGCCACTAAGCCGTCAGTTTACTACAGTTTTCTGCTTATCTGTCATTATAATCCTTCCTGTAACAATATCACCTCTGTGTATAGATAAGACAGGATCCACCTTCACAATAGGTGATTATTAGAGCTTATCTATTCTTTCCTTGTACAGTGATCTCTACACAGGTCAAAGAAGAGACCTAGAAATCTTTCCCATAGAAGTCAATGAGGTCCCCTCCAGACCATTGTGTCTATGGCCCATGGGGCTGCCGTAAAGCAATTTTCTTAATGCTTTCTAAATGCTGTGAAGAGCAGCTCAGGCAAGATGGCCGCCCCCATAATCATGTTCACAAAACAGAATAAAAAAATCTCACAAATAAAAACAGATTAGAAAAAAAAGATGTGTCGCTATCTGGTTTAAAGTGGCAGATAACCATTTTTGCTGACACACTTCCTTTAAGTCCTGCTGGGTGATCTACAGTAGCTCAATCAATTCCACTTTCTTGAAATTTACTTTCAAGGTGGACACGGAATTGTGGCTAAAATAATGCGTTTTCCTTGCTGGTCCACCATAAGGACACTATAAGTCAACGTATCTTTGGCCTCTATCTATCATGATTTTCCTACAGAGGAGCATTTCAGTGGATAAGGATTTGTAGGCTACCCTTCAATCATCCTTAGGCCTGATGCACACAACCATGTTTTTCTGCGGATCAGATGAGGACCCACTTATTGCTATGGGGCTACAAAAGTTCTCTGTCCGCATCCATACATCCATTCTGAGTCTCTGGAAAAAAAAAAATAGGACATGTCCTATTCTTATAAATATTGTGGACAAGAATAGGCATTTCGGCAATAGTGAGGGACGTGTGGAACGGGAAAGTGTGGGGAGCACTTGGCCGATTCCCATGTTTTGCGGATCTGCGGTTTGCGGACCATAAAACGGATACGGTTGTTTGCCTGGGGCCTAAATGATACTTGGTGCTGGCCTTTAAGGGAGCTGGTCTGCGGTTAGCTGGCGGCTAAAGTTTATTCTAGAGTAATTCTCTGCAGATCTTGAGGATGATGATATGAATGTTCAAAAATGAGGGTGGAGAACTCTGAGTGAGCAGTGAGGCTGCAGCATGGGGGCATGATATGGAAATTAGGTGCACAAATATCTAGACAGATTGGCCTTAGACATGACCTAACATGTCCTCTCATTTTGAAATTGTGAGTAGAGATGCATAAAATACATAGGCCAATGCTCTACTGGTTTAGCTTTTTATCCCCCAAAATGCAAAACAACTATCGTACGTCAAGTAGAGAAAAACATTACTGATGATAATTGGAGGCTTTGGGCCTTCTCGGCTTGAAAACGCATTTTGCAATTTTATGTGTGGCATATTTCAAGACAATAGACTCTACCCAGATGGTGGTTTTAGCCATTAAGCTTAACCTACCATGAGTAAAATTAGGTCTGAAACTGTAAAGCTTATAGGAAATGTGCTAAACTAAGCGGATCAACCATATATGAATATTTTATATGCTGTTAGCTACTGTCTGGATAAGATGGTAGCGGGTTTAACCCTTCCCCTCCCGCTCGGCACAAGAGAATATAACATCTTTGTCTCGGATACAGAAGGCTTTGAAGCCACCCTGGCTTCCTGCTGCAGATTACACAAACCCTCTGTATACTGAGCCCTGCTTAGAAAGCATTAATTGTTGTCAAGCTAAATTTCACACCAAAGATAACAGAGACGCTGCGTAAACGAGATAAACAACCCGCTCGCCTTGAGTCTAATGAGATGCAAGCGAAAAAATGTTAGAGGGATGTTTTCTAAGGCTCTTGGTGACGGTTAGTGGTGCCATCTAGCTCCCAAATTAAAGGACAGCTTCATTTTGGAATGTTTTTTAACTACGTTCACATTATCCCGGAGCATTTAAGTATGCTTGGCTGAGCTGCACAAGTCTTGCATGTGAAATCATTTTTGTAAAGCACTGATCATCCTCAACAGCTAACACATTTCATGGTATATTAAAGAAATGATAAATAATTGTTTAACTTTTCCAAGCAGATGATGCCGCTCCAGAGGTTGCTCCTCTCTTTTTTTATAACCATAGATCAGATCCGAGTAGGATATCTTAGTTAATAAAATCAAATACCTTCAAATAGCATTGAGAATTTGGGACTAATGTATAATACATACAAACATTCATACTTACACACATGCATATTTTGATACATTAGACCAAAGCTGGCCATACACATTCAGTTGGACCCACCAATGTCAGCAGGACTGGCCAATCATCTAATGTGTATGGGGTCCTCACGACTCTTACAAGGTAGCCGATGTTGGGGGAGATAAGGATCAAGTAATTTGTGCGTGCTTGGTCAATGGGGCATGTGTATGGGGGGGACAGGAGAGATGACCTCTTTTGGCCAACATCGGTCTAATGGCCTGACTGTTCCTTCATTCTTTCTTTGTCATGAATTCCATAGACAATATTTTAATGATATTGTGCTGTCAGCTGAAGATACTGGAATAGTAGCCAACAGAATACTTGCGCTGAAAGAAAGGATGGGGCCAAGACCCAGACCATGTGTAGGAAATATTTTTGGGATTTAGTGATCCACCATATCATTAAACATATAAAAGCATAACCCTACAATACTGTTAGAGGGGTGTTCCAGGATTTAAAGGGTCACTGAACTTAAAAAGACCCCAAAAAACGTTGATAGACATATCAAAGGTTTTGATCGGTGGAGGTCTGAGTGCTGAGACCCCCACTGATTGCTAGGATGAGGAGAGCAAAGCGCTTACACACTGCGCTCTCTCCCCTCACTGCAGGAGACACAATCGAGATGAGCTTATAGAGTTTCTATTGAGTCAATCTCCTGTAGCCAATCTCCTTGTTTTAAGGATTAGTTGGGAGTCTCAGCACTCAGACCCCCACCTATCAAAACCTTTGATATGTCGCTATGACAAATCAAAAGTTTTTTTTTTAAACTAAGATGGCTTATCTTTATGATAGGCCATCAATGTTTGATTGGGGTGGGGGGGATGTGTGAATGATATTAAAATTGTACCAACATATATAATGTGAAATGTCAGATGAGCAGATTTTACATACACTGAAACTGCTAGTGATTTTATTTCCCATTGCTTACATTGCACATGTTACAATGGCGGGCCATGCCCGCAACTGTCCCGATCTCCTGAGTAAGCACGGGTGCCATGTTATTGACCTTTCTTAATTGATGTGGGTGTCCCAGGTGATCTCTGTAGGCTTCGGCCTACACTGCTCTGTGAAGGCCTCCAGACCTGTCTTTAGGGGAAAGCGCTTGTTTGTGTCTACTTAAGGCACCTTCCCCAGGTGGAATGTGCCTGTGCTTTAGGTTCCTAGCATGCTAGTGTTCAATTGAAGGTGCGCTTATCTGTTTTTCTCCCCATATAGCGTCCCTCTGCCTGTTCATCAATTATCAACTGCCTGCCCTGACTATATATATTGAACCTTTGCTACCTGCCCTGACCTCAGACCACTTTTATAGATCTTTATAAACTCTGCCTGCTCTAACGTCAGCCTATTTCTGACCAAAAATATTGCCTGATCCCTCAGTGTTTCACATCAGTGTTTCTGACCCCAGTGAGTCAGCCACCGACAACACTGAAACTATGTCAGGAGTTGGCAACCTGTGGCTTCCCTTCAGCAAAGACTAGATCTCTGTATAGGGGTTAAAGGGTGAATCCCACGGGACTGCCAGGATAAAAAACTTAGAGATAGTCCAAAGCCAAACCAGTTAGTTGGCACAGTGGGTCCCCATATCCTGAGCCATTTGATGCCTATTGTGGTCCCCATAATAATGCAAATTTTTATTTACATAGCGCCAACATATTCCACAGCACTTTACAATCAGAGGGTACATATGCAAACTAAATCATCCATTACAGAATAACAAGCTAATCAAGAATTAAAACAGGAGGAGTGAGGGCCCTGCTCAAAAGAGCTTACAATCAAGTAAGTAAGGGAGGCACAAAAGGTAAAAAGTGCTTGTTTTGTACAATAATCCAGCCATCTTAACTGAATCGGGGAGTACGGTTGGACCTGTGGGAGCCAGGCAGCGGCCACTATATGTTGTGCTTTTGAGTGCATGGGGTGTGGTGGATACTGTTTGATGAAAGCATAAGGTTCTGAGGGATAATGTTTAAGACAAGGGAAAGGGGCAGAGTTAAATTAGGGGGCGTCTAAAACTGTGGGAGTTGGGAATTAACCTGATTGGGGTAGATCATTCAGGAGAACTGGTGCAGCTTGAGAGAAATCTTGAGATGGGAGTTAAAGGTTCAGATTATGGAGGATGTTAATCACAAATCACTGGTAGAATGGAGCGTGATAGGCAGAGATGAAGGAGGAGGTCTAGAGGTACGCAGCTCTTGGTGGATGAACTGCTGACACACATGTTCGAGGAACTTCATTTTTATTATGAATCTTATACTATGATCTGCAGTACATATTGGGGTCTGCAAAATATATCCAGAGACATTATAAGTGAATGCAAAAGAGCTTACAATCTAAGGAGTGGAAAGGATTGCTAGATGCAATAGGTAGAACCTGTCCACACCATTCTACATGGTGCACTAGATCCTACAAAACATGGATGACGCAAGATGACTTTTTAACTTTGAAGTTGTCAGTCACGTCCTTTGATAATGTGGCTATTGTCTTGGCCCTATGCTTTCTGGAAGACCAGTGGGTGCAAATAAATCACCAGTGTTTCCACCAGAAATGATAGAAACAATAGGACACAGTTGCAAGAATGCACTGAGCATATGAGATCTGGTAAATGTCCTTTTTTATGCCACTGAAATTCAGTAGCTCTCCTCCCACTGCCCGACCAACACACTAAGAAATCTTCAAAGGCAAACCTCGAAGTATCTGGTTACTGAGCCAATTCACTTTTTAACCTGGAATAACAGTTTTGTGACCCTTAATGATCACACATTATGTGGCCAGATTACCCAATCAACGAGCACTTAATAACAAAGACCAATAATTAAGCCCCTTTTGAAATGGCTCCAGAGGGCCGGCAGTCAGGATGTTTTGACACCAAAGGGTCATGCGGAGAAAGTTTCTCAAGTGAATGGGACAGAGAGCAGTAACAAACTATCAATCTGTATTATGCTGGAGCCCAGCACAATAGCCTGACCTTTGAATCCACCCGTTAAATGGTTCACAATCATTTTTAACCTTTGCGCCGTTTGTTAAAGCTGCAGGTGTAAGGCTCTTGGTACCAAATCGAGCAGTGGTAAATGTGTAGGTTGCTCTATAGCAATGCGTTATGGGATGCAGAGGCTGTGTGAATGGATCAATAGGATGGCCATGTACAGAGAAAATCACTGGATGTGTGTAAAAAGCCTTTGCTTTCAGCCCGGGGACAATGGAGCCGTCAGTAATGTGACATAATGCAACAATGAGAAGGAGTGCTATTCTGAATATCATTCTTCCCAGGGGGCCTGAACACATTAGGGTCCTGCTGAAATGTTATGGAGGACACGACAAGGATCTGTGAAGAATGTCGCTTTAGTATATAAGTACACTTATATAGACAAATAAATAGCTTTTTGTTTGGTGAGTGACAGAAGTTACGGGACCTTTGTAACGGTTGGGATCTCAAGGAACCAACTAAATTGCTCTTTTTAACAAGGAACAAAACTATAGATTTTGCCTTTTTTGCTGGGTGCGTTGGTAAAATATATAATGAGCAGTTGATCATTTCCTAAAAAGAATCAGATGCTTTATATTTACTTGAGTATTCGATATCTTCTGCTTTAAGAAGCCCTTGCTGTCACTAAGGGGGCAGTTTGGTTCATTCAGCATTCCTCACCCTTAACTTTATTTGATATTGTTCACTTAGGTCAGATTTAGTCATACATACTCATCTTATGTTGTCCGAAAATGAATTGTGCCTGGGTTCAGTTCAGAAGGTGAAGATAATCCATATAGTTTGGATCTCACACATTTCGAGGTGTAGACCCTTTTTTTAGTATCTTTGTAGTCTTAAGAAGGGGCTTCACTTCTAAGCATGCTAGAAATATAAGATCTAAAATAAACAAGTGTCTCTTTTCAGGGGCGTAGCTAAAGGCTCATGGGCCCTGGTGCAAGAGTTCAGCTTGGGCCCCCCTTCTCTGAGTGCTTTGTGTGTCTTCTTATACAGCACAAGTGTCTTTGGGCCCCTTCAGGCTCCTGGGCCCGGTAGCGACTGCTACCTCTGCACCCCCTATAGCTACGCCCATGTCTCTTTTTCAACCGTATTAACTATGCAACATCTACACTATTTGGTTTGTCTTCATCTTAGACTGAGATTTTAGGAGAGAGGCCTAGATTTCTTGTTGCATCTTACTCAGATTACGTTTCTGATGTTATGATGGCTTATTACTACCAGGTGGTCACTTCCGATTAACAATGAGGGAATTTCAGAAAATTCGAAATTGGGCCAAATAGGGCATCTGCTTCAATTTGTATCCAACTCGATTCTACCCAAATTGTAACTGCTTCAATTTTCCTAAAAAGCTGTGAAGGACATCCCAATGTTCTCTTCACTCTCTTTCTGTCTGTCTCCCTCTCTCTGCCAAAAATTCTCCCAAATCGAATCTCATAAAATTCTCATTCTAGAGAATCTGAATTTTTGAAACGGTTTGGGTCAAGTTTTTATTCTATAGAATCAATTTGCTCATCTCTGCTTTCAATGATGGTAGCAGCCATGACCATTCAAAGCTGAAATTTGTGTTACGCCTATTGCATGTGATTCCTCTAGGCTTTTGTTACATTTTAACCACTGCTTTTTCATAACACAACTAAAAAGTATGCTTGATATGCAATGAACACACGTATTTATAAAGTGGTGAATGATTTAAGGCAACAGTGTCCAACCTAAGAGACATTGGTTTAAGTGTTTTTCTAATTTTCAGGTCTTTTGACATGTGAAGAATTTGAAGCTCTGGAAGTCAAAGCCTTTTCATAAGCGAAACTGAATAGGGCAAAATCTTTATTAAGAACTGGAGGGGTCCCAACATCGACTGTGCAGGCAGGAACCCTCTACCTACGGTATGTGAAATAATATACCGTATCAAGATGAACACATGAAGCAAAAAAGCATAAATATAACTGAAATAAATTGAAAACTGCTAGAAAGATTGACATCCACACGTAGAAAGCACAGGCAACTCAAAAGTCAGCAAACAACACTAAAACACTAAAAGAAAAGGAAATCTTTCCTTTGCACGCTTTGCACGCCACAAAGTATTAAAATGTATATTTCAAAACCGCATTAGTATTTAAATTATACTTCTATATAATATTCAAGTCATTCTACCATAAAATAATTTTAATATTTGTTGAAATAATAGAAAAAAAAAATATCGCCATACAGTTAGTGCCACACAGTGAACTAATCACAGGGTTATCAAGTGCTCAGATAATACCTACTACAGTACCCACACCATACATTGCATAAATAATGCTTTTAATGTGCATGGCAGATAATATTGCTCTGCAATGATAATCAAAATTACTGCTACCACAAATATACATACAATAGATTATATACATAAATGCATTATAGACAGCATCTATACATGCATCCCCTACACACTGCATAAACAGTACATACCATACATGATATACACATATTTGGAAAATAATATATCCAAACCCTATAGTTGCACTTGTTATCTGCTGCACAGTAACCTGAATCCATGGTATGTACCTCACTGAGTGGAAGGCCTAATGTGGATTCTTTACACATAAATTTGCAGGGTATTTAGGGTATAGAAGTTTTCTTTAGTTAATGTTCTGTAACCTTAACGGGAAGGTGAGGATTTATAGAGCTATTAACAGCCGCAGACTAAGCTCAGTAAATAAAATTGTCACAAAGAATGCACTAAAGTAATACCTAGCAGAGAAAAAGTGGTAAAGGTTTGTGTAGACTCAGTGGTTGTGGTAGTAACTTAGAGCATGGCTTAGGTACTGACCATCGATCTGTAGATGATTATCTATTATGGCCACCATCACAGGCATAGCTATAGGGGATGCAGATGTACCAATCAAACCTTTGCCCTGGTGCCTTTTGGTGCTGAAAGGCTCATCTGTCTCATAGTATGCTGTATGGCTCTTACCTAAGTGGGGGTTCTGCTTTACCATGGGCAAGGGTGGATTTGGCACTGCTGGAGTGCCAAGCAAAGTTATGTCTGGGGACTAAATTCTGCCCCATCACTCTTCTAATCTTCACCTTTATCAGCCTCCTAAGCCAAGGGCTGGCCTTAGGTGTTCAGGCGCCCTGTACGAATTAATCTTGTGTCGCCCCCCAACCCCCCCGTTTCACCTAAACACAGTAGTGAGGGTATAGATCAACTATAGATGAGCTTCAATGTCACTGTCTGTCGGGGGTCTTTGCGAATTTGGCAAATTCCCAGACAGTGACAGTGCCACTTTAATAGTATAATCCACAAAGTCAGTTTATGTATTGTAGAAACAAGAGCAATGTTGTCAGTGCACTATATTTACCATTTTACTACACTAAGCATGTATAGCCTCTTCCTAATTTCTTCAACCCATGTCTTTGTTTGTCCCCCTCTAGACAATTTCTATGTGCCAGGAATGAGAGCCCCCAACCATCATGTGCCAGCAGCCAGAGTGCCCCCCTATCATGTGCCAGTAGCCCCCCTTATGTGCCAGCATCCCCCCCTTATCATGTGTCAGTAGTCCCCCCTTATGTGCCAGTAGCCCCCCCCCTTATCATGTGCCAGTAGCCCCCACCCTATAATGTTCCAGTATTGTTCAAATTAACAAAAAAAAAAAAACGCTTATACTTACCTCCATGTCAGTGATGCGATGCAGGCCTCTTCCGGCCTGCGTCCCTCGCTGTAAGGCTCCGGCGGCCAGGGCCGGCGCCACCCATAAGCAGAGTACGCCACCGCGTAGAGCGCACTCTTGCTGGGGGCGCCGGCTCCCGCCCGGGCTGACGCGCACCGCCCGGGCGCAGTATTAAGGCAGATAGTGTGAGCGCTTCCCTAGTGTCAGACTCAGTCCCTGTGGAGTAACGTAGCTCTGTACAGTCCGCGGGTACAGGAGCTTTTGTTTCCTGTACCTGTCCGGACTGACAGGAAGTGCTCACTTAGTGTGCACTTCCTCTCAGTCCGGCCGGGTACAAGGAACAAAAGCTCCTGTACCCGCGGAACCGGACAGAGCTCAGCCACGCTACTCCACATGGACTGACACCAGGGAAGTTCTCACACTGCCTGCCTTAATCCTGCGCCCCTACTCCACAGGTACTGACAGGAGGGACAGAGTGACACAAGAGGGGGAGGGGGGTTGAGAGTGACAAGAAGGGCGGCCACACCACACCACACCACACCAGAGGGACTGACAGGAGGGAACAGAGTGACACAAGGGGCAAGAAATAGAGTGACTAGGGGGAATAAGAGTAATGATGGGGTAATGAGAGTGACAAGAAGGGGAAAAGAGTGACACAAGGGAGGGGGTAAGAAAGAGAGTGACTGGGGGAGAGTTTGACATCCATCACACACACACACTGCATCCCTTACACACACTGAAACACAATGCATCTCTTAGGCTCCATTCACACATCCAAGTGTGTTTATGGATCCGCAAAACACGGATCACGGCAATGTGCGTTCCGCATTTTGCGGACCGCACATTGCCGGCACTCGCATAGAAAATGCCTTTTCTTGTCCGCAATTGCAGACAAGAATAGGACATGTTCTATTTTTTTGCGGGATGGTAGTGTGGACCCGGGAGTGTGGATAGAAATAAATTGGTCCGCAATTCCGCTCCGCAAAATGCGGAACAGAATTTTGGATGTATGAATAGAGCCTTACACATGCAAACACAGATTCACAGAACGCACTCTGTACACACATTCAGAAACACACAACACAAACCTTATACACAAACACGGAACTTCTTTCTATCCCTTGCACACACCCACACTGCATCACCTACACATACTGCATAACCTACACATACTGCATCACCTACACATACTGCATCACCTACACACTGGTCTCCCTATACACTCCACACACACATACACTGCATCGACTGCATCCACTGCACACACCATGCATCCACTGCACACACACTGCTATCCCTATACACTCGCGTTAGTTATTATGGCAGATTATATGGGTGGGGCATTGTGATGTCACATGAGGGGGGGGGGGCGGCAAACTTTTCTTTTGCCTAGGGCGGCAAAAATCCTTGCACCGGCCCTGCCGGCGGCACAATGATGTCATCACGCCGCCTGCACCGGCCTCTGATAAGCTGCCGTCCTGGATACGGCGATACAGATGACTATGTAGATGAGCGCAACGGAAGCGCTCATTTCCAGCTGTTCCCTGCCGCCAACCGCCCCCACTTGTCACCAGGTCCGCGGCAGGCCAGTCCGACCCTGGTAGCCTGTAGCGTCTGCAAGCTGTGTCGGCCGCACAGCTTGCACACCCCAAAGGCCGGCCCTGCCTAAGTCCCACTCAGCTAAGTAGTGCAACCTGAGCACTGTTTCTACTGCTTCAGTGTCCGACTCACCCACCAGTGTCGGAACTTAGCCCAGGCTCTCATACCATAATGGTCCCCAAAAGTCCAGGAGAAAAAAAAACATTCAGAGCTGCCTTTGCAGTCAGTCATTTGCCATTAGGGTCTATTTCTTTGAATCAAAACCTATTATATTAGACTTTATTAGGGTTGGACCCCAAGAATAATTTCCTCTGGTGGGCCCAAGGAACCCCAGTCCGGCACTGTACTGCCCTACAAATGGGAAGGGACCCTCAGCTTAACCGGCTGCATGGATGGTAGATCTACCCCTTCAGTCTTTTTCTTTTGTCAGACAGTTTCTTAGAGTCAGCACGGGAACTGCTGTCGTCTGAGCCCCCAAGCATGTGTTTGGTTTGGATGGTGGTAAAGTTGGCCGCTGATCATGGACATACTCTATGGACTCGTTTTTCAAGGCCAGCAGCTGCAATTACTCTATAAAATGTGACATTCTGTATCCATAAAGCATTTAACAAACATTTGCAAAAATGTATGAAATTAATTTAATTATGCGAACTAACATACATTAAGCAGTCAGGGCTTTATGTTCATTTTAGTCTGACCTACGTAACGGTAGGAAATACTAATCCAAATTGCTTGGGTGCAGTATAAAAGCAGTAGGATATCTTTGGATTTATATTAAGAAGACTTCATATTTAAATTCTCTCTTCATTCCCAGGGAATAACACAAATAATTACAGCAAACTGGCTTCTGCCTGTAACCTGTCATGAATAGGACATTGCATTCCTTAGAAAAATTGCGCCTGCAGAGTCTAGCAACACAATGTCGCCTTCTAATCTCATCGTTGAAATTGGCGACCATGGAGGGGTCAGAAGCTCTTCAAGATTCTCAGTAAGACAATTCTAATCTAAACGAATCCGCCGCTACGTCCCTAACGCTGCTAATCTTAATTGAATCAATCTTTTGGCGTCTCCTGACAATGAAAGATTGCAGGAACCTGGGAGGCCTTCCTTACACAAGTCCACCCGTAGCAAAGAGGGAAAAAAAAAAAGGGTTCCTCCGCGATAATTAATTTCTGCATTTTAGCCATTCTTCACTGTCTGCCGTGTTAGACCCCATCCAAAGTGTCTCATCCACGCTCTCTCTCTAATCAGGTCTGAGTGTTTGTCCTTATATCTCTGTGCCTTCACAAGTGTCTTCAGGGTGAAGTAATTTTGCTAAAACTACCTTAATACAACAGCCTATTTATCAAAATGTGCAGGCTACTTTTTGTTTATTAATGTCCCTTACTGACAAGATACTGACCTGGTGTATGATAGAATTAAGTGAGAAATGTGTGGCATGTACCAGGAGATGTTCTTATTCTAAACAAATGGTTTCTTTTGTTGGAGGTGCTTCATGGTTAACTCTTTTATATGTTAGTTGTATTGATCATGGTTTTTACTTATGATCGCATCATGAAGACCATCAACAAAAATCTGTACATTAGGAAAAACCTTAAGATTACGTTCTGAATATTTGATGTTTAGGAATATTCATGGTGGATAGAGGACACATGATGAGAACAACAGGTCTGTAATGAGAACATTCATCATACACTACACATGACATCACGCTGTAAAAGGACAAATGGACTGTTTTCTGTATTGCTCTACACACATTATGGGAACTTTACTAAGACTGGTGTTTGTTACGCTAATCCCAGTGCACACCTCTTAATAATTTTGGCACATCTTGGATGATCGATGTGGCAGAAACGGAAGTCTATGGCAGCAAGGTGCTGGCGTCGATTTCAGCTGTAATTTACTCCATTTTCTAATTGTTGGACCACATAAGCCCTGCCACCTTCCAAACAATTTCTCAAAAAAAAGTTGAAAATATTTTAAATATTTATGCCAAATTTGGCTTGCACAAAAAGTTGCATTGTACCTACACCAAAAAACTAGGGTAGAGGCTTTAACAAATTCCTCCACTGTCTACTGGGACACATTATGTGCCATACAAGACAATTGGTAGATACAAACATCTTGGAAAGCACTGTGGTATTGGAATTGCAGTGGTCAAGTATTCTTCTGAGACAGACCCTAACTCCAGAATTGTCAATCCAGAAACTTTAGGGTCTAAACATCTGGAAGTCTGCTTTGTGAGCACCGAGAATGGCTGTGGTTTAGCAAAGGGGAAAAATAGCCTACTGAGGAATGTCGATGTAACAATTTAAAATTATGCTGCTACCCTAATTCTACACCTACTATTATCATGAGGATTATTCATTAGACTTCACCCCATAGGACGCAGTGACATGTTTCCCCCTACTTTGGGGAAAACAGGTGCGTCTTATGGGGTGAAAAATACAAGAACTATTGAGGGAAGCAAAGCATTCAAAGTGGGATTCAGTTTAAAGGGGTTGTCTCACTTAGAACATTAGTATTTTTAAATAGAACGGTCTGATAAAGAACCTACTAATAGTGATGTCGCGAACATAAAATTTTCAGTTCGCGAACAGCGAACGCGAACTTCCGCAAATGTTCGCGAACGGGCGAACCGGGCGAACCACCATAGACTTCAATTGGCAGGCGAATTTTAAAACCCACAGGGACTCTTTCTGGCCACAATAGTGATGAGAAAGTTGTTTCAAGGGGTCTAACACCTGGACTGTGGCATGCCGGAGGGGGATCTATGGCAAAACTCCCATGGAAAATTACGTAGTGGACGCAGAGTCGGGTTTTAATCCATAAAGGGCATAAATCAACTAACATTCCTAAATTGTTTGGAATAACGTGCTTTAAAACATCCAGTGTGTGTATACGATCAGGTATGATGTTGTATCGATCAGGTAGTGTAAGGGTTACGCCCGCTTCACTGACATTGACAGACCAAACTCCCTTTTAATGCACCGCAAACAGTTCATTTGCACAACCGCAAACTCCCCATTTGCACAAGGTTGGATACCAAGCTAGCCACGTCCCGGTGATGTCATTGAAGGTTTCTTCCTCCACCCAGCCACGTACAACACCAAGGGTCCCCGAAAGGTGAATTGAATAGATTTTTCGAACGGTGAGATGGTTAAAAACGCTGGCTCCCTCCACTCTGTTTTAAACCACGGTGACTGCGTCTGCGCCGTGCAATTTACTGTCACACCCGATATGAGTGGTATTTTCTGTAGTACTATTCTCATCAGTTTAATCCCTCTAACGTCCCTAATCTGGAGGCCATTTATTGAATAGATTTTTCGAACGGGGAGATGGTTAAAAACGCTGGCTCCCTCCACTCTGTTTTAATCCACGGTCACTGCGTCTGCGCCGTGCAATTTACTGTCACACCCGATATGAGTGGTATTTTCTGTAGTACTATTCTCATCAGTTTAATCCCTGTTACGTCCCATATCAGGGATTGCCTTTGTGAAAAAAATTTAGGCCGGGTACCTTCGACTGCCTTCACAGTGACAGACCAAACTCTCATACACTAAACTGAATTGATTTCAGGAACCGGGAGATGGAAAAAAGCAGCTTGGTCG
Organism: Bufotes viridis; assembly: GCA_033119425.1. Lineage (NCBI taxonomy): Eukaryota > Metazoa > Chordata > Amphibia > Anura > Bufonidae > Bufotes > Bufotes viridis. The sequence continues at coordinate 75,643,221 of CM065598.1, read as the reverse complement.
GTCCTCTTACTCCCAAATTGGGGCACTGCGCGTGCACAGAGCAATGTGCTGTGACACCCTATATGAGTGGTGTCTTAACTAGTACTATTCCTATCAGTTTAATCCCTGTTACGTACCCTATCCGGGGACGTGTGCCGAATAGACTAATGTGTAAAAATTAAATGCCTTATTTATCGGCAAGCTACTGTGCCACCCGGTATCAGTGGTTGGCACTGGCAGTGGGCACACTACAGTCAGTGGAAGCGGGCCTGACACACATTGGCTGCAGGCAAGCAACTGAATTTAGACTACTGTCTAAAAATTAAATGCCTTATTTATCGGCAAGCTACTGTGCCACCCGGTATGAGTGGTTGGCACTGGCAGTGGGCACACTACAGTCAGTGGAAGCGGGCCTGACACACACTGGCAGCAGGCAAGCAACTGAATTTAGACTACTGTCTAAAAATTAAATGCCTTATTTATCGGCAAAGCTACTGTGCCACCCGGTATCAGTGGTTGGCACTGGCAGTGGGCACACTACAGTCAGTGGAAGAGGGCCTGACACACACTGGCAGCAGGCAAGCAACTGAATTTAGACTACTGTCTAAAAATTAAATGCCTAACTTATCGGCAAGCTACTGTGCCACCCGGTATCAGTGGTTGGCACTGGCAGTGGGCACACTACAGTCAGTGGAAGTCGGCCTGACACACACTAGCAGCAGGCAAGCAGCTGAAATTACACTAAAGTGTAAAAATTAAATGCCTTTTTATGCAAAGTCCTGTGCCAGCCGGTATGAGTGGTGGACACTGGCAGTGGGCACACTACAGTCAGTGGAAGTCAGCCTGACACACACTGGCAGGCAACTAACCTTAGATTAAAGTGTAAAAATTAAGTGCCTTTTTTAAGCAAAGTCCTGTGCCACACGGGATGACAGGGGTGGGCACTGGCAGTGGGCACACTACAGTCAGTTGAAGTCGGCCTGACACACACTAGCAGCAGGCAAGCAGCTGAAATTACACTAAAGTGTAAAAATTAAATGCCTTTTTTATGCAAAGTCCTGTGCCAGCCGGTATGAGTGGTGGACACTGGCAGTGGGCACACTACAGTCAGTGGAAGTCAGCCTGACACACACTGGCAGGCAACTAACCTTAGATTAAAGTGTAAAAATTAAGTGCCTTTTTTTAAGCAAAGTCCTGTGCCACACGGGATGACAGGGGTGGGCACTGGCAGTGGGCACACTACAGTCAGTTGAAGTCGGCCTGACACACACTGGCAGCAGGCAAGCAGCTGAAATTACACTAAAGTGTAAAAATTAAATGCCTTTTTATGCAAAGTCCTGTGCCAGCCGGTATGAGTGGTGGGCACTGGCAGTGGGCACACTACAGTCAGTGGAAGTCAGCCTGACACACACTGGCAGGCAACTAACCTTAGATTAAAGTGTAAAAATGAAATGCCTTTTTTGATGCAAAGTCCTGTACCACACGGAATGACAGGGGTGGGCACTGGCAGTGGGCACACTACAGTCTGTGGGCCTGCAGCTCCTCACACACAGGCAGGCCAGGCAACTGCAATATGTATATAAAGGAAAAAAAGCAGACTAATGTTGCAGCCCTAAAAGGGCTTTTTGGGGTGCTGTCAGGACGCTGTCCTTACAGCAGAGATCAGATGAGTCTTTCAGGACTGGAGTGGACATTGAATTCACTAGCCTAGCTATCAATTTCCCAATTAAATCAGCAGCAATTACACTCTCCCTCCTCTCACTAAGACTGCAGCTTCAGAATGAATCTAAAATGGATGCTGTGCAGGAGGTGGGAGGGTCTGGGAGGGAGGGTATGCTGCTGATTGGCTGGAATGTGTCTGCGGACTGTGAGGTACAGGGTCAAAGTTTGCTCAATGATGATGTATAGGGGGCGGACCGAACATCGCATATGTTCGCCCGGCAGAGGCGAACGCGAACAAGCTATGTTCGCCGGGAAATGTTCGCCGGCGGATAGTTCGGGCCATCTCTACCTACTAATATACTTCTTCATACCATATTGTCTCCTCCTCTGGTAAAGTGTCATTTTGTGGTCCTTTATACAGGGATTACGGCCACCATTGCAGTCCAGCAGCAGTGGCCACGTCTGCTCAGTTGGTTGTGAAGCGCGACTTCTGTGGTGGCTGGGATCGCAGGAGAAAGAGCACATAGCTGCACATGCACAGTAGCTCCCTACCATGCCGACCACCTCATGTACTGTGAGCTGCTCCCAGCGATGGCAGGAACCTTGGAGCAGTTCAAGAGAACAAAAGAGGGCGGCAAGCAAATGAAGCCACCAGGGTGCTGCGCCAAGGCTGCTGTTTTCCTCAGCCGACTGAAGGTGCTTTTGACTCATTATCATGTTCGGGAGAGCGCACATCCAGACAAAGGGCGGGGTTACTGCATCCCAGCCCTACCAGTCACACTAATAGACACCACCCCCTAGAGTGCCGAAAGTCCTGCACTGAAGAGCAGAAGAGAAGAAGTGAGATAACCCCTTTAAGAAAACTTCGATTTGCAACAAATCCGAATTTCCTCGCGCTTCATGCTAACGAATCAGTTTTTCCTAAAATTTTGGCTGCACGTGTTGCAAAGATCACTCATAATGCCAATCCACAAATAACCATCCCCTGTGATGTCACAGCCCTATAAAAGCCATGGCAAGCACTCATGCACTAGAGACATTGTTGCTGAAAATGAGTAATAGAAGAATATTGGAAAGGGAGAGTGCAGGGAGAGTGCATGGAGAGCTCAGGGAGAGTGCAGGGAGACTGCAGGGAAACTGCAGGGAGACTTATTCTGCATCAGTTTTATTTTTTTATTCCTACATTTACTTATTCCTACATCAGCCGTAAACTAAGATAGGTAATTCAATACCAATAAGATGAACGCCTTTATGATTCCACAGCCAGCGTACCAACCTATACCATCCAGTCTGCACCCATTAGGGAGGTCAGATCTTAATGATGACCATCCTCATCTTTTGCTAACTTTACTTCTTCCAGATCATCCTTCAAAGTCTCCATGTCCTAGAAAAGTCAGCAAGACGCAGAGAGAGGAGGAGCTGAATGTTCCTGATGACATATTTTCATCGATATAAGATGATGTAGAAAAGGAGGAAAAGCAGATGGCAGAATAAGGGCTCCCACCTGTAGGACAGGAGAACGCTGGGGTTGGGGAAGTGGGTTTGCCAGAGCTGATTAATATTCTATGTTTACTGTAATTTAACCTGCAGGAGATTGCAGGGCGGAACAGCAATAATATGCATATTGTCCCCCCACCTAACCAGCCAAACCCCATACCAGCAACAGCCCTGTTAAAGGCTCATTAAAGGTGCTGCACGACCATTAACAATGAAGAAGGACTATACAGTGCGGTCTTCAATATTAAAAGAAAGGCAGCTGCGGGCTAATTGGCTGCGCGATTCATGACGGCAACCTGCCCACAATACAGCCACTCCGTGTAGCAGTACCCTAAGGCAGAGTGGCCTGGGTATACCTGATTTATAGCAATTTGTGTCTAATTAATTCGGAAAGATTTAAATTTCTTGGCGAACTTCGGCAAAGTTGGCAAATCTAATTTTTCAGAACTTCACTTATCTCTATAATTTACCAAAGATGTACAATCATTCTCAATATACTTTATGCAGTTTCCAACTGCAGTACAGAGTCTGTCATGAACCCTTATGAAAAAGGTGAAATCCACTGTATTACTATGACTGCTATGTGTGGCTGGGGTTTTGAAAACCTCATTCCATGTATTGTAATATAAATCATTACAGATTTTGGTGCAGAATCTGCATCAAAAGTCTATGCTAAATCTACGACATCGGACCATAAATTAAAAAACCCACAGTGCATATGCCGTGTGAGCTGCACTTGACCAGCAATAGAGGTGTTAATTTTAAGGTTCTCGTGAACCTGTCAGAGCCGCGTGCTCGGAGTCTGTATAGAAGAGGCTTTCTGACACACTCGATGGTAAATTGTGTCTTGCTCCATACAGTGCCATCATAGGGAGATATTCTACTCTAGAAGTCATGGATCATGCCACATTTTTTTTTCTGTCTGATTCTTATGGAGTGCAACAGAAGACCATGCAAAGGTAAAACTGGGCTCCATAGACTTCTCTGGGTGCCAATTTAGAGATTGTATGAGCCATAATATAGTAATTTACATAACTCTTTCAATTAACAGTAGCTATACCAATGTGTGCGCAAGAAAACTCACACATTACACCAAAAATCTACTCCAGCTTCTGGCTGCCGTTTTTGGTTCACTGATAGCAGAAGATGTGTGAAATGCCGGTCTTGAGTCAATGACCACCACTATGTCCTAACTGTATTTTAAGAAAGAGATTCATCATGAGAATGAAGGCAAAGCTGCTTGAGTCTTTGTTTCCGTAATTTGCACCAAAATTGATCAAATTTTGCGCAGCTTGAAAAACAACACTTTTTTCTAGGGATGTTCATCAAGTTATTTTGCCACTGCTCTACTGGAAACTGGGACACTTTTGCAACTTTCCTAGTTTCCGCCCTCCTGTACTTTAACAACTGGTGAGAGTGGTGAAAGTGGCGTAAAATTGCAAAAAGTCTAAAGTTTTAGTGGAAACATGGAGCGGGTCAAAAATAGGCATTTTTTCTTTTTACACCAGAAAACAGGTGTAAAGGATTTATAACTTTCCCAATGTTCTTTCTTATTGTTTGTTTATAAAACAAAATTTAATAATAATAATAATATTAATAATTTATAATAGAAATAATTGTAATGATAATAATAATAATATTAGCAGTAATAATGATAATAATAGTTATAATATTAACAACAGTAATAATAGTAGTAATAATAATTGTAATATTCATTCCAATAATTGTTAATAATAGTAATAATAATAGTAATAATAATAGTAATAATAATAACAGTAATAATAATAATCATTATCTGAAATAATTGCAGAATTTGATCATTTACGCTTGCCTTTACATAACAATATGTTTGTGTACGTAGAAGAGCATGTTTCATGATCTCTGACCCAAATCAGTTTTTTTTTTAATATTAAAATTTCATTAATTAGACAATATTTTCTATTCCATTTTCCCTGACGTTAAATGGATAAAATATTAAATGTCTTGCCTTGCGCTGGCTACCCTGGTGCCCTGCCATCCACCTATTACACTGGCGATTAATGTATTCATTAGAAGATTATCTTTTCATGGCACCAGCACAAGCATGACCACATTTTAAACATTAGATTTTAGGCTGCAAAGCACTGCCCGGAGTCTAGTTGTGTCCTAGATGTAAGATAAATTTATTTAACATCTTAACATGATGGTCGTCAGCTCGCATGTACGCTCTGTGATAATTTTTCCTTCATTAAAATGCATAAGTTCTTTTTACTCAATCAGCCCGGGATGTAAGCTAATACCCCAGAGCCACATTCATTCATTATGCATGTACATTATCCTTACAATTATTGATAATGCTTTTCATAATAGTTATTTTACATACATTAACTTTTGCAGTTTTATTAGGGGCTAAAGATACCTTTATGATTTCTGAATATATTGCTGAATTATAAATGAAATCTCCAAGGACCCCGGCTGATTCTTTTCCCTCACTCTTAGTAAAAAGCTCAGTGTCAGATGCAATGGTACATATCACTCCTTTCTTTTTTTATAAGAGCCGGTTTTATCCTCAGGATTTATGATTAGTGGGATATGTTACTTGTGCCTGGATTAAGCATGAAAACAAAATCCTAATGCATGAAAGTATCACGCACTAGAAAATGGGACTGATTTACATAGCCTTGTTCTCTGGCTTAAGAAAAATGGATTTCATTATACCGTATTAAAGACTGGAAAATTACACGGGGGTTCTGTTTCTTTAAAATTCATGGTCAATCTTTAGGATAGGCCATCAATATTAAATCGATGAAGGTCCGACTCTCGACACCCCTGCGGATCAGCTGTAGTGAGCTCCATATGCTCTTCAGTGTTTACACTTTTTCTTACGCAAAGAAGTATCTCCCAAGGAAAGAGTACCATCTCACTAGCGCCACCTTGTGAAAGTGTCTCCCTTTTTAAAGCGGTTGTCCCGCAAATAAAATTCCGCAGTTTTTAAACCAGTACCTGGATCTGAATACTTTTTTAATTGCATGTAATTAAAAATGTATTATAGCCACTGAGTTATTCGATAAAATGTATCTTTATAGCGCCACCTGCTGTTTCTTCTTTTACTTATTTCTCTATCCATCTCACGGGTATCTGTATGGTGCCACGTGCTCAGTTCCATCATTTAACTGCCTCACATCACATTCAGCTGTGATAGGGCGAAATTCAGCTGTGATAAGGCGAAAGCTGCAACAGAAAGGACATGCCCCGGGAGCTTCCAGCTTGATATAAAGCTAGCAGAGCAACTGGAGCAATGAATGGGGAGATTTCTGGATACATGTGAGGCACAGGGGGGGGTTCTAGCTTTGTTACAAAAAAAATGTACTAGATAATGTATGATTTTTCAATATTTACATTAATCATAGTATAACCCCTTTTAACAAGCATTGGGTTATGACAAGGGAAACTAGCTAAGCCAAATATTCATCTGTAGACAGCTTTTTCAGGTGTTTGCCCCTCATTAGTACAGAGAAGGATCCTGGCTGGCTTAGTGTGATGCCTTGGATGCAGCTTCGGCGATGTACTGGCGAGCCTTCTATCAAGACTTACTGGAAGAGCTTCATGACCCTTCCAGCAGGTGGCCCTAGCAAGATGTTTCCTTTTTTGCATATTATTTCCCCATGGAGCATTGCCAATATTCTCCCTACCAGAGAGAAACCCAGTGTGCATGAGGCCTAAGTGAAAGAGCTTCATTTGCTGAAAAGTCCTTTAAGGGAATTCGTCAACCTGTTAAGCCCCACCGATAGGGCTTAGTAACAAATGATGGGATCAAGAGTTTGGGCAGAAGCTGGTGAGTAATGCCACAAGCTGCGCCCGCCGGTTTCATTGACTTGGACTGACCTGACGTGTATCGCAGGCACGAAGAAAGATGCACACGGATATTGCCCCATATTGTTACTTGAGGGGAGCAGTCCGAAACTCACCCTGACATCTGCTGCCACATCTGCCCACAAAACTATGGTAGAGGCTGAGAGTTGTTAGCACGATCCTAGTAGACGTGAACATCATATCTAAAGCGAATATCACAAAGAACAGCCCCATTTACAGTTCTGATGTCCATCCTGGAGGGAAATAATAGATCTGGTTGTCAGGTTGTTTTTTTGCAGATAATTTCTATTGCTTCCCAAGATACGCAGCGCCATTGAAGAATTGTACCAGAGGTTAAAGAGCTGATATTTTTCCCAGGAATACAAGTTCATTACTCTGTCAGTAGACAATGGAAGCCAATGTAAGTGTCTTGTCATGTGCAGCTGTATCCGCTAACTGACTGAATATTAGATCAGCTGTCAGATATGATATTTGCTGAAAGATGGCAGCTAAACTTTCGATCTCCTTCCCCTAGTGAGCACACTAGTGCTAAATATCACTGATAATGGACGGCAGCCAGTGAATTCTATCTGATTTCTAACCAGGGTTGGGTTACTTTTATGTGGGAACACAATAGAAGTTACTTATAGTCCAATGCAGTCAGACTTATGCTTCATGGATGGCAGGAAGCATTCTTATAAACCTGGGCCTTGTCGACTGATACATGTTCACTTTTGTTTCATTTCTAGAGAATTTCCCCATGTTTTTCACATTTGATGCTATACTAGTTTCACCCTTATAACTCAATCTGTACCCATAAATACTCTAGCAGTATGAAATCCCAAGTACAGCTCTTGCACCCTACAGACTATTGTAAATGGTCGGAATTCCCAGAAGAAGGAACTCTAAGGAGCTTGGAATGGTGTAGGCATTGTGTATTAGTAGTAATAAGTTAGAGCAACTGGACTTCTTGCATTTTTTTTTTCTTGAAGACACTTGTACAAGAAATCTCTGGCATTAAAAACTAAAATCAGGTTGATAGAAAAAGAGATTCAAATAAAAACATACGTGTTTAGGCAGGGGACAGCCACCTTCATCAGTTATATGAATTCTGGAGTCCTCATGGTGGTATAAATACTGGCAACTCAAAATTCCGTGACCCAGAAATAGATTTCTACAAATTGGGCAAAATAATTCCAATAAGATACTCTATGTTTCAAACAGACCAATCCCTGAGATAGTAGCCAAGCTGACTCTCTATAAAGTCAGTCTCTGATACCTAGACCCATCGCTAGCCTAATCACAAACAATTTCAATGTGTGTAATAAGACAAACCACTCACTTCCAGTATTTATACCACCATGAGGATACTAAAGAACTTATACCTGATGAAGGCAACGGTCCACTGCCAAAATGCGTTGTATGCTTTTATTCATTATATTTTTATTATTTTTTATACATTTTTAAAGTTTCATTCGGTACAGCAATCCATGAATTCCTTTCTCTAGGCTTCTGATTTCAATGGTTTCCTGTTCCAGACTGGACATCTGGTGACAAGCTTCAGCCATGGAGGTAAGATGTTCATTGCATGATTGAAGCTATTGGGTGTGATTAAACTGCCTTGGGAGAGGTGTTAAAATAGCATTGTGAGTGGCAGACAATAGATGTTGTACGCCTCCAACTCTATTCAAGTTTAATTTCTCTAGTTTAATATAATTAGCTTAAGATACTGCCATAAAAAATTCCCATATGCCTTCAATAGTTGTGAAAATGGCTGAACGCTTAGCCAAGTGTGTATGTGTTTTCGATGGGGAGAGAGGAGAAAGCCGCTAACAAAACTGACTTTCTGGGAGAACTAAAATAACATGCCTGATCCTTCTCATCCCCACATTATCTGTTGGGTAAGAGTTGGGAGTTCCCCATAAAAGTTAGATTGCCAGTCGGTCTGCTGAAAACTGAGGGATCATTTGACAATAGTCTAATGTTTATGGGGCCTCAAATCAAATACACTTCAATAAGGAGAGCCAGACTAATGTTCAGCCACCTCTTTATTTAGTCTCTACTTAATGCCACCTGTTCATTCAGTCTCTACCTTGTGCCACCTACCTCAGCTAAGGATCACCAAAAATAGGTGAAGAACCTAGAGGTGGGTCCTTCGACTATAAAACATTAATGGTTCCTCTGCAAGCAAACATCTTATTTACCAGGGAAATTGCTTTTGGCTCTATATCATGGTAGCATTACAAGTGGTGAACATGTAAAACATGGCCAGCTCGAACTCTCCACAATGAGTGCCACTGCACACCACAGTGGATCCAAGAGGGTGATCTGAGTCCACTAATGCATATAGACAAAGATTGATTAGTACACAATGACCATTAATGTTCACTTAGCAAATGGTCAGGAGATACTTATGGAAGAACAGCATGGTGGCCAGCATGGATAGTGCAAAATGGCTGTTGCCCATATCTGCTGACTGTATCTGTCATGGTATGATTTTCAGATTATGGAACAAAATAATTGATTGCGTCTCTTTTGGTCAGTCCTGTAACTTCTTCTCCGTGCTGGATTGAACTAACAGACTATATTCATTTGTTGTTGAACATCTCAGGCTGTCTCCAAGGATTAGGGCAATAAAACTTCAGAGTGTCGGTGTATGTAAACTTGCTTCTATTTATTGAATATGTATAGTGCCTTGAAAAAGTATTCATACCCCTTGAACATTTTCAAATTTTTGTGCGTTACACCAACAAAGTGAAATTTATTTTATTCGGACTTTATGTGATAGAGCATCACAAAGTAGCAAGTATGTGTGAATGTGAATGTGCTTTTTGTATTTCAGCCCCCTGTACTCTGATACCCCTAAATGAAATCCATAGTGACCAACTGCCTTCAGAAACCACTTAATTAGTAAATAGAGTCCACGTTTGTTATTTATTCTCAGTATAACTACAATTGTTCTGTGAAGCTCTCAGAGGTTTGTTAGAGAACAATAGTGGTCAAACAGCATCATGAAAACCAAGGAAAACACTGGGCAGGTCAGGAATAAAGTTGTGGAGAAGTGAAAAGCAGGGTTAGATAATAAAAAAATATTCCAAGCTCTGAAATCTCACGAAAAATCCTAAAATCTAATTGTGAGAGGTACATACCTTATTGGAATAAAAGAGTAAGGAACAAGAAAGCACAGTAAAATATAAATTTTTGCAGATGACACTAAACTGTGTAAAGTAATTAACACGGAAAAAGACAGTATACTGTATATACACTACAGAGTACTGTATACTGTATATGTACTGCAGAGGACAGTACACTGTATATATACTACAGAGGACAGTATACTGCTACAGAGGGATCTGGATAGATTGGAGGCTTGGGCAGATAAGTGGCAAATGAGGTTTAACACTGACAAATTCAAGGTTATGAACATGGGAAGGAATAATGCAAGTCACCAGTGCATACTAAATGGTAAAACACTCAGTAACACTGACATGGAAAAGGACCTAGGAATTTTAGTGAACAGCAAACTAAGCTGTAGAAACCAGTGTCAGGCAGCTGCTGCCAAGGCCAATAAGATAATGGGTTGCATCAAAAGGGGCATAGACACCCGTGATGAGAACATAGTCCTACCACTTTACAAATCACTAGTCAGACCACACATGGAGGACTGTGTACAGTTCTGGGCTCCTGTGAACAAGGCAGACATAGCAGAGCTGAAGAGGGTTCAGAGGAGCGCAACTAAAGTAATAACTGGAATGGGGCAACTACAGTACCCTGAAAGGTTATCAAAAGTAGGGTTGTTGTTCACTTTAGAAAAAAGATGACTGAGGGTAGATCTAATAACTATGTATAAATATATCAGGGGTCAGTACAGAGATCTCTCCCATCATCTATTTATCTCCAGGACTGTGACTGTGACGAGGGGACATCCTCTGCGCATGGAGGAAAGAAGGTTTGTACACAAACATAGAAAAGGATTCTTTACGGTAAAAGCAGTGAGACTATGGAACTCTCTGCCTGTGAAGGTGGTGATGGTGAGTACAATAAAGGAATTCATAAGGGGGCAGGATGTATTTCTGGAGTGTAATAATATTACAGGCTACAGCTACTAGAGAGGGGTCGTTGATCCAGGGAGTTATTCTGATTGCCTGATGGGAGATGGGAAGGAATTTTTTCCCCCTAAAGTGGGGAAAATTGGCTTCTGCCTCACAGTTTTTTCCCCCTTCCTCTGGATCAACTTGCTTTTTTCAGCCTTTTAAACTATGTTACTATGTTACTGTTCAATCCATCATCCAAAAACGGAAGTAGTATGGCACAAATGCAAACATACCAAGACGTGACCATTCATGTAAACTGATAGCCCAGGCAAGGAGAGCACTAATTAGAGAAGCAGCCAAGAGCCCCATGGAGTAACTACAGAGATCCACAGCTCAGGTGGGAGAATCTGTCCACAGGACAACTATTAGTCGTGTATTCTACAAATCTAGCCGTTATGGAAGAGTGGCAAGAAGAAGCCATTTTTGAAAGCAAGCCAAAAGAAGTCTTGTTTTTTGTTTGTCACAAGCCATGTAAGGGACACAGCAAACATGTAGAAAAAGGTGCTCTGTTCAGATGAGAACAAAGTTGAACTTTTCGTCTTAAATGCAAAATGCTATGTGTGGTAGAAAACTAACACTGCACATCACCCGGCATACACCATCCCACTGTGAAACATGGTGGTGACAGAATCATGCTATGGGGATGCTTTTCTTAAGCAGGACCAGAGAAGCTGGTCAGAGTTGATGGGAAGATGGATGGAGCTAAATACAGGGCAATCCTGGAGTAAAACCTCGTAAAGACTCTATAAGACTTGAGACTGGGGCAGAGGTTCACCTTCCAGCAGGACAACAACCCTAAACATACAGCCAAAGTTACAATGGAATGGTTTAGATCAAAGCATAATCATGTATTAGAATGGCCCAGTCAAAGTCCAAACCTAAATCTCATTGAAAATCTGTGGCAAGCTGCTGTTTACAGACACTCTCCATCCAATCTGACTGAGCTTGAGCTATTTTACAAAGAAAAATGGGCAAACATTTCAGCCTGTAGATGTGCAAAGGTGGTAGAGACATACCCCAAAAGATGTGGAGCTGTAATTGCAGCAAAAGGTCGTCCTACAAAAAGTTGGAAAACCATGTATCATTTTCTTTTCACTTTACACACTTGCTTTTTGTGTTGATGATAATGAAATCCCAATAAAATACATTTAAGTTTGTGAAAAAAATGTGGAAAAGTATGAATACTTTTTCAAGGCACTGTATATCCTGAAAGACCAATACCTTCTTTTATTTAATAATTTTAAAATGTTTGGCTGTATCCTGGTTAGGGTATCTAGGGTGCAAATTAAAGGGGTTTTCCTGTAGTAGAATAATGATGGACTGTCCTCAGGATATGTCATCAATATCTGATCCCACTACTGAAACCCCCCAACGATCAGCTGTTTGAGGAGACTGCGGCCTCCTCCTAGGCCAGTAATGTCTAGTTCATCGGTAACATAGCCTATGTGCTGCTCAGTCCCTTTCAAGTGAATGGGCCTAAGCTGCAATACCAAGCACAGCCACTATACAATGTACAGCACTGTGCTCGGTATGCTGTGAAGAGGCTGCAGTGTTCATCATACTCTTCAAACAGCTGATCAGCATCATTCTCTTACCGATCCGATATTGACAACCGATCCTGTGAATAGGTCATTAATATTCTATTCCTAGAAATTGTCTATGAGGTTGGTTTAGCCTCCCTCAGATTATTTCCTTCTTACCTTTTGGGAATTCACCCCCTCTTGTAATACGCTACTTTGGTTTATTGTGTATGGGTACCAGCTGGTACCATGGACAGTGGTGATGTGTTGTCCCGTAAACTACTTTTCACTCCAAAGTTTATTTTTATCAATTACTCTAGCTTCCATTCCTCCTTGGATAGTATTTTTTATTTCTTTCATATTTACCTCCTTTGCAGTTTTCTCTTATCCCCATGCTTGAATTCTACTTCCCAGTTTGTAACCTGTATGCTGTCCCATCATGCCTTAGGGCAGTGAGATGTGTCCTGTCATCAGCGGGACATGTGACACTAACCACGCCCCTTGCTCTTGCTTGTGTGTCCTACATTGCAAGGCTCCAATGCAGGACGTAACCTACAGCAACTGAAAATCAAAACAGATTTGTCACAGGGTGCAATGGTAGACTAATAACTTTAGAATAAGGCAGTTTTGATAAATAGTTCAAAACCCCCATGCACATGCACACTTAGCTTAGCCTAGCTTTAATATGTTCTCAATAAAGAAAGGCAGGATAGGCCTCTGTCAGATACCTGTACTTGGCTTAAGTCCCTTGAAAGCAAAAGGATCGGACATTTTGAAATCCAACTTGCTCGACATTTATTTGAAAACAGAAAAGGCCCAAACACATTAGATGGTTGGCTGGTCCAGCTGAAATCATGTCGGCCTGACATTCATCTAATATTTGTGGCTGCCTCTCTCTCTCCCTTCTGGTTCTTCATTCTTTCTAATAAACAGCACATCATTTTCTCCCATTTTTCCTGTTTCCTTTTATTTGTTGGACATGTCTTTGTTACAGTGTTGAATGTTTTAGACATATGTAGACTTGATGAGGATGATATTAGGCAGGTCAATTCCTTTTGACACATTTTCCATGCCTTGAGACTCCATTGATGTTTCACCTTATTGGTTAACAAAAGACTAGTTTATGGTGATGAATACAATATTCCCGGCCCATAAAGTAGAAATTTGGTATCACTTTTATGACAGTAGATTGAAATATTAATGGGATTACCCAAAGAGAAAAAGCTTCCAAAAACGGGAAGCCTCTGCTATCAAAGAAGAAGCAGTTTCGATGGCATACTACTGTCTTAGGTTTTTACACTGGGTGATTAATTCTTCCCGGAGTGACCTCTCCCCCTGGTTAGATGCTGAATCAGGGACAGAAAACTGTACAAGCTTCTGACCCCAAACATTTAGTTCCATTAATCACAACCCAATTTTGGTCTTTTAGTGCTCGAAATGGAAGGTTCTTCCTATCACACAGCATCGATCAACTGGAATTCAGGTATCAGTTTATCACAAACCATAAATCACAGGCACTTTTATCAGTGCGAGGAAGGGATATGTAAATGTGATTTCTGTCAACAGCCAGAGGAAGCTGAATTATCCTCAAAGAGCCTCTATTCTTTTTCCTGCTGACAGAATTGTGGACAATAGGCTGGTTAGAGACATTTTCTGTCTTATCCCGTGACAGAAGTTGAATGATTTACTCATACCGTCATACAAATTGGAGACAGGTCACTGATAACAGGTCTATGAGATTCCCTATACAAGCCAGCTGGATGTTACGGGCAGGTTATTTCACCACCTAACTAGGCAATGTAATAGAGTAAATGTGCAAATAACATGATATTAATAAATCTGTCAAAGGTTGTAGAAGTATCTTATCACAACGTGTCTATATTGTCATTTCTGGGATTCTTATATTATTTTTTTAATCAATGTGACAAATAGATTTGAACTAATTAAATGGGTTTAGCAGAAGTTAAAGGTTAGCTCTAAACCCGGACATATCCCCATTTTCACCCAGATGGGCCCTCTGATATGAGCATTGGAGCATTTCATGCTCTGGTGCTCTCTCTTGCCATGCGCTGTATCATGCAGAGCAAGGGCTTTTTGTTTATATTTTTTACACTGCTAGGCGGAGGCTTCTGCCTAGCAGTATTTCCAGTGACATCACCAGCAGTTATGGGCAGGCTTTATCACTGAGCCAGCTCTTTTACAGGCTAGGGCAACTCTAAAGCCTGCCCATTAGTGTCGGTGACGTCACCGGGCTCACTTCTAGGCGGAAGCTTGGAGGAGATTGCTGCATGTAAATTCCGAGGTCACCTCCACTGACAGACAGGCAATGTAAAGGGTCATTATAGCTTTGCACTATTCATGTTACAATCTACTAACAGTTCAGTCAATGCACTTAATGAATTGTAGTCAATCATCAAATACACGGGTTATCAAACTTTTTCCACAACCTACAAATTTTTGTCCGTAACAGAAATTTGTATAGATAAATGACTGTATAATGAGCAGATAATTAATTTGACTTGTGAATTTGAGCTTCTGTATATAGGATACTTAAAACTCTGCAGGGACCAACTTGACAATGTAATTGTCTCCCATAATCAAATCTAATCAAGCTTAAGGTAAACATTTGGTTGATTATCTTTGTAGATTATGATACATTTTATTTGGAGGACAAGAGGAGATAATATCTCATTACCTTGCCATTGTACCAGTCAGATCTCTCTTCAAGAACTGGGATGGATTTCCTGGATTGAAATTTTAGCTTTCTCTTTAATTTGGATTTACATATCCCAATGTTCGAGCCGATTATCACAAACGAACGTTCGTTCCCAATAATCTGCCAGTGTAAAGGTGCCACACATCACCCTATGAAGGAGCAAAACGCTCGTTCATGGGGTGAAATGATCAGTGGTGCGGTCACCTCAATCATCGTTCCTGGGCAGCAGATCTTGAACTTCACTTAACGAGCAACCGAACATCTCTTTCCTGACAATCTGCTGTTCCTCTCATAGTGTAAATGCAACATTACATTCTTAAAGGCTATGGGTGCATTTTAAAAGAATTATTTCATTGTTATAAATTTTTATTTTATGCTGTTTGTCCTCTATAGCTGGCAGACTCTTCTGTCGGCTCCTCAGTGAAAACCACCAAAGAAGAGCTGTCCTGCATTCCTGAGGCCTCTTAAACACTTATTGAAGCTGAATTTTTATCAGTTGGATAAGAATTCAACTTTCATTGATGTTGTAATAGAAATCTATAAAACATGTTCTTTTGGAACTATTAAAAAAACAAAATAAATATACAAACTGAAGTTGAAAACGTACTAAAAGCCAACTAATTGGCCCACTTCACATATGTCTGGCCCCTATACCCCCCTCCCTACCTGCTGTTAGTTGAAAAAAAACTTTGTCTGACCATGAACACTAGACAAGTGTACCACTTTTTCATCAGTTGAGTCCAGGATTGGCCTGAGATAACTGATACATGTACATGTTCCCTTTTTGGTTTGCCACCCCATCAGACCTTAGGGAAGCCACAGCTTAGAATTTGAGGTTGGCACATCTTCCTGCTTTTACGTCATAGAGGTATGATTTGAGACCTCTGTAACTAATGTAATAAGCTGTTATTGATTAGTACTTTTTCTACCAGTTGGAACTTGGGCATCTGACAATCCTCCCCTCCCTTGGAACCTTGAAGACTGTCCTTCTCTCAAACCTCATGACATCCTTAAAGTGTACCTAAACGCTACAACAATTTTATTAAAATATGTTCTAAATGTCATAAAAATTATTTGTGTATTATACTTTATTTTTATATTTTACTTACTAAAAAAGATACCTGAAGTTCAGGTGTCTATAGGGCTCTGGAATCCGTACACTCGTACACCAGTGACATATCAAGTGTACTGGTCTACAGATTCCACTGCAGGGCTGCACACTGTACAGGCAGACGCACACATCGCTGCCCCTGTCTGTGCTAGCTGTGCTCTTCTACACCAGGCTTAGCCTATCCGATATGCTACTGCAGGCTTTAGTGGAACAAGCGAAAGCAGGAGCAGCAAAATTCTATGCAGAGTTACTGCCTGGGCCTGCTTTCTCAGCTAAAAGCTCTGCATAGTGCATAGGTGCCGATGTGCTATGCAGAGCTTTTAGCAAGAGGGTACCAGTAGGTACCAAAGCTGACTTCGGATCACAGTTTTAAAATGTTTTTAAAAATTGATGTCCGAGGTTATTCACTGAAGTCTTGCAAGACTTTGGAGATAATGAATTTCACCTCAGCGGAGCCCATACATTTGAATGCTATATGTAGATGGATCGCAGTACAGCATTCACAGGAAGTTTTGACCAAAGCGACTTTGGATCTATGAGTAACATCATGGGCGCCCTCGAACTGCCATTAGATAGGGAGCTCACAGATGCAAGGAGTGCCCCAAGGTTCCCCTCCGTCATTCCACTGGAAGCAAAGGCCTGAGGGAGTACACTGTGATACATCATCATCAGGGCCACTACCACCCCCATTCTCTGCCCCGGCCTCTTAGGGGATGGCTGCACATTCCCCATGTAATAACAATTCTGGAGCATCTATTTTTATGGCTTGTGCCATTCCTTCATTATTCCGGACAGAAATTATGAATATTGTACTTCATATAACTTCCTGCATCTTATGTGCCTGTATATTTAATACCTTTCTAGACACTTTAGAGACTTTCATCTAACATTATACCATCTATTAGTTGGCATACTGTATGACAAATTTGTAGTGCAATTTTGGGACATGTTCTCACATAACCTTTCCTAGTGAGGTGCAAAAAGTGTCTAAAAACATAATAAATTGATGCAAGACATATATGCGATTGCAAAAATTTTGCCAGAATCCAGGCTCATTCAGCTTAAAGGAATATTTTAGGAGTTTCCGATATTTCTAAGGATAGGCCATCAATATCTGATAGGAGGGGTCCAACATATTTGAATGCACAAATGCATAATATTCTTATGAATCGAGAATCTATAATGAGATTTTATGAGGAATGCAATCAAAGTCAGTGAGTGAGTCATGTAGAACAATCTGTAGATCTACACAGGGTCGAACTGGGGTTTCTTGAGCCCGCCAGAGAAAATTTTTCTTGGGGCCCAACCCCCATATCATCTTTAAAGTCTAATAGGTATTAATTCAAAGAAGTAGACCCTAGCGGCAAGTTATTGGCTTCAAAGTCAGCCCCAAATGTTTTTTTTCTATTGGACCTTTGGGACCCACTATTGCATCAGAGCATGGGTCTACCAGAGGATCCTCTGGTACTCTGGTGGGCCAGTACGACCTTGGATCTACAGCACCTTATGTACAATCATACAAATAAAAGAACAAACAATTGTTTGGTTCAAGGAAAAGGCTAATCCTACATCATTAAATATCACCTAAAGTATAAAGAAGAACATTTAATTACATCCAAAACTTAAATCAACCAGGACTAGGGATGAGCGAACCCGTGGAAGTTCGGGTATGCCAGGTTCGGCCGAACTTCAAGTCACTATACTTGACCCGAACTTGACCCTGGACCCGGACCCATTAAAGTCAATGGGGACCCGAACTTCATTTTATTATTTTCCAGTATAACAATGTTAATTGTTAATTGTCTTAAGACAGAATGCTAAATAAAATGGCCATTGGAAAATAATGAAATCACCCGAACACCGATCCCGAACTTCAATAAAAAAGTCCGGGTTCGGGTCTAGGTACCTGAACTCGCAAAGTTCGGTACAAACCCGAACTTTACAGTTTGGGTTCGCTTAACCCTAACCAGGACCATTCATTAGATGGTAGAGCAAACAAAGGACTCAACATGATCTGAACTGAACATTGTAAATAATATAAATTTACTTTATGGGGATCATTGCTCACCAGGGGAATACATGAATGAGGATTTATCGCTACCCTTAGCTTTGATGTCCCAGATCAAGTGTAAGTTGTTGAGAGGCCTGGGAGTTGTGCATTGATATGTTCAATAATTAAAATAAAGTACTGATGAGTACGTGAGAAACACATAAAAAACATGAGGACGTGCACATGCATATGAACTTCTTGTAAGTGTTTGTGGGATTCATTTTGAATTGCCTAATGTCAAAACGCACTGGGGGAGATGTATCAAACAGGTGTAAAGTAGAACTGGCTTAGTTGCCCATTGCAACCAATCAGATTCCACCTTTCATTTTCCAAAGGAGTTTTGAAAAATGAAAGGTGAAGCTGCTATCGACAACCAAGCCAGTTTTCCTTTACACCAGTAGAGTAGAAATAGTAGAAATTATACGTATCAGGTCCCCATTGTTCTTATCACACTTCAAAACCCAGAGCAACAAGCTGTCGATTTTCTCTTAGGCCCCACGCACATGGCCATATTACCGGTCTGTCCAACCCCAGAGTTGTATGAAGATGTAATAGGAAGTCTGTAGACTTCTATAATGTTGTACCATATCTCCACATGCTTCCAATTCCATACAGAGGCAATGGTCTTCCCATATAAATGCTCAGACGATTTCTTGAGAAGCAGCTTTGGGGGTCTCTGTGTGGGACTCCTACACATGGCTCTCCTGTATGCATGAGTCCTAATTCTGCCAAATGCACAATCTACTTCTCCAAAGAGATACGAAGGTAGCCGAGCACAGTACTTGGCAGTTCTATTGAATGGACATGAATGGATCAGTGCTCACTCATGTTCACTACTCTTCACACATATGATTCAAGGATCCCCATTGTCATGATATGTGGGGTCTTTGAAGTCAGACACCTAACGGTCATACATTTATCACCTATACTGGTATGCAGGGGTGGACTTTACCAACATACAAACCAAGTGCATACTTGGGTCTCTAGATCTCAGAAGGCCCCTGTTTTTCACGCTGAATTTTATTAAAATAGCATTTACTGGTGGCATAGCCCCTTTAAATAACCATACCTATTTTGAGATAAAATACAGCACCAAATACTACATTTGTGAGTCAAGCCAATGTTACTCCAGAAAGTATCTGTTTTCTTCAAAACTATTTGAACCCAAATTTTATCTTATTTAATGGTTTGATGCAATCCTTAAAGGGGTTATCTGGGAAAAGATATTGATGACATATCCTCAGGATAGGTCATCAATATCATATCTGCAGGGGTCTGAAAACCAGGTCACCCACCGATCAGCTGTTAGAGGAGGCCAGACACTTATTGAGCATGGCGGCCTCTTCCTAGGCCAGTGACATCATTGTACATCTGTCACATGGCCTAGTTGCAGCTCATTCTCATTAATGGGGCTGAGCTGCAATACCAGGCACAGCCACTATGCAATGTCCGGCGCTGTGGTTGATAAGCTAGCGGAAGGCCACAGCTCTCACCAGAGCTCTTTTGTGTACTGCAGTTCCCTGAAACTGCTGATTGGCGGGGGTACTGAGACTCTGACCCCCACTCATGTGATGATGGTAACCTCTCCTGAGGAAAAGTCATTATCTTTTCCAGGAAAAGCTTTCTGAAGATCAGGGATGCTCAACCTTTGGCCCTTTAGCTGTTGCAAAACTACAACTCCCAACATGCCCTAATAGTTGTAGGATGTCCAGACATGCTGGGAACTGTAGTTTTGCAACAGCTGGAGGGCCGCCAGTTGGGCATCCCTGCTGTCGATGATTTCTAGGTGTAAATACCACAGCTATTCAAGTGTTTAGAAATGGATCTTTCCAACAATGAACCATAAGGGTCCCTCATGACCATTTGAAAAAGATATGAAGGATGCACCGTTGGCTTCTATAGGTAGTTGTACATTTGTTTCTATTATGCAATGCATACATTTTAGCCTCCATATTGTAGTTTTAGTTTGGTTACTATTTGTAATCAATGCATTTTGTTTTATGAAGAATTATATTTTCATGGTGCCAGTGTCCACAAACATATGTCCTATGACTTGTCTTTGCTGATGAAATGTCCTAAGTGTGGGATATTTAAAGCTGGGTCAGTTGGAGGAGCAGAATTTAGACCACCCAGACAGGCAGCCAAAAGTCATTGAGCATAACAGTCCAATTATAAGACATTTTCATAGTATCCAGGACAAACGTCATTCTCTTATAACGCTGAAGGTCTGTTGCTCGGCAGCTGAAGATTTTGGCAGCTCTGACTGTAGTGTGGTTGGACTGGAAGTCACCATGCTAAAACTTTTGTAATGTTTGCCCACTTCTATCACTTGCCTAGAAACAGGTGCACATCAAGTATGCTGGTCCTTCATCACTGGGTGCTTGATCAGCAAGCATTTACAGTACCTGCCTGCGTTTTAACCCTCATGATCCCAGTTGGAATTGTCCTCATGATTAAAAAAAGTCAATATTTCAACTGAGAGGTGTTTTTTTTCCTAGCGCCACAATATGCAAAAGTGATTGCTTCTTTCATGCTATCATTATATTACAAAAAGGCCCTGAGTAGCACACATAACACCGGCTTTATCCCTTTCTTTAATCTCACTTTAATTGCTCCTGTCAAGTTACGTCACACTTAATAACTTCAGCTAGTTTTATATTTCAGCATGTTGGCTGAATATTTTGTCTTTTATTAATTTCGCTCTCTAGTGGTCTTAGATCTCTTTATAAAACTAATTGGAGGTTTATTAATTTTATTCAACAGTAAAATAGTAGAGACTTGTACTTTTTTTTACACAACGCATCAATTTGTAACGTTTTCGAACACCAAACAATATCACATTTATTTTAATTTGCTCGGAGATCACCACTTGTGGCCTACAACTGTGATTGTGGGGTAATTAAATGGTTCAGAGGATTGCTTGCTATAGCCCTCACTGGCATACCTGCTAAATAGATAGATGACGCCACTACGTTGCTGTTGATCTTGATTTGGAAGTGCGGCTAGATGCAAAGGAATTGTGGTCATAGGTTGATTGGAGCCCTGTGTTAACACTTTATTGTCTACCATATAGTGCTGAAATAATATTTTTATAGTCATGGATAGTCACAGGACAGTAGTCAGGATTCAGGATGCGACAGGCTATCCAGGAATGTGGCTAAGGGTCAGAATCAGGGATAAGACAACAGGTACCGGGCAAACAATCCAATGGCTGGCACAGATTCAATATATTGGGGCAAGGCCAAGGTCTGTTGGCTAAACAAGAATGTACCCAAGGGTCAGAATCAGGAAAAGGGCAACAGGTACATGGAAAACAATCAAATGCATGAGACAGGAGAAATATCTAGAGGCAAGGCCAATGTCAGTTGGTTAAACAAGAATGTGTCCAAGGGTCATAATCAGGAGTAGGACAACAGGTACCGGGCAAACAATCCAATGGATGAGACAGGAGCAATATCTAGAGGCAGGGCCAAGATCAGGATCTGAGTCACCCAGTGGTCAAACTCAGGATCAGATAGCACAGAAACAGGGGACCAGAATGGGTGTGAACCTTAGTGTAAAGGGAATGTAGCTGCACCCATCTTACTTCTTTTCCATAGCTTCAAGCATGAAATGTCAGATCAGGGTTGTCCAGATTATATTCGGACAGTAGTAAATACTTCTATAATGACAGTGGTAGTACCACATGGAACACACGAACCTAGAATCAAACATGGGTACTAGGATTGTTCAAGGGATCACATATTTCCCCATTGTCAGAAGCCCAAATAAAGATATAACTGATCTTTTGTGTACAAGGGGTCCTAAATGTCCTCCTCATTACCTAGAGTGCCTCAGCAGATTTTCTTATGGAGGTACTGAAGTCCCTCAGTGGACCACTGAAAGAGGTTAACATTTTCTATAAAGGGTTTATCAAAAATTAATATGATTTAATGTTAAAGCGTTTATTTCTTTGTGCACTATGCATACCTAATGGCAATGTATAAGCAATATATATTGTTGGCACAGGCAGACTTGGTTAGGTTACCAGGGTGATGGACATAGCCAGTCCCCTGGTTAGTGAGTGTTAACCGAGAGAAGCTACAGGTAATACATGCATGTGTGAGCTCCTGCAAAGCAAGCCCAGGTTTAATCCAAGAGACACCCCTGAGAAAAAGAACAGACCGCTTAAAAGGTCAAGAACTATAAAAGCCATGCAGAATAAAGTCAGTATGTTGCTGCTCATTCATGGCAAAAGACATCACAGCCGTGGAAAGGGTATATTGCATCAGTTCCTGCCACAGGACTGACTATCCAAATCTTACATCTGCACCCCTAAGCCTGTGATATACCTCAGAACTGTGCTTTGCTGCTGTATGAACTATTACTCCCATTATCTATTCGGTAAAGAAAGACTATTTATAGCAACCAATGGATCTGGTTATTGACTTCATCACCATCCATTGGCCATTGCATCGGTTCTCCTGCCTTGCACCCTGCCAACTATCCATCATCAATTTCCCCAATACCAAGGTGTGCCCCGAGGGAAGAAAGTGTGTGCCCTCCATTCATTGCATGGCCCCAGGGAATGTTAGGGTGAGAACAGTCACTATGAACCACTACAACTCCTATTAGTGCCACAATTACCACTTCTATTCTCCTCACAGCACTCCACCTCCATTTTGCTGCAGTACCATAAAGTTGAACAAAAAAGCATTATTAATAGTCAAGCTTACTGTTCCTCAAACCTCTTCATCAAAGATGCAATTACAAAACTGTAGAGGTTGGATGTTCCAGGTTTCACTTTTTTTTTAGATATTCTAAGGAAATTCCAGCTTATTACTTCTATCGCTGTACTCTGAGGTGTGACTGGCCTATAGAGCATTATTTCTTAATTTGAGACAGTGTATCAGAGGAGGCCCTGCCATTTATGTTAAATTTGCATACAGCACCTATCAGTTGACTATCAATCGGGTTCTATCTAATAATGCATTCATTTCAACCCATGGCTTTCCCATCAGTCCTATTCCTTTCGTTTAATCAGCTCTCAAAGTGTCTAATGCCCCAGTCTACACAGTAAAGCTGGCATTTCCTTTAACTCCTATTCATCATTGTCTTCAACTAAGACTGTGCTTACCCAACCTAATTAAATGATATAGTACATATTTAATCAAATTGGGATGGATTTAAATTTCTATTGAAGAACTATAAAATATAACAATAAATATTCATTAAAGCAACACTTTATAAACATATTATTTTCATTTATTATTTAACAGAATTGATTTTTTATTTTGAAGAAAGTCATACTCTTGTTTAGCCATGCCCACAAAACAGCTAAAATATCAAAATAATCATGATAACATTCGGAAAACTTCAGGACTCAACAAACCTTTTTCTTTTTTAAATAAATAGGAAAATAGATATAACCTATTAAATATATTATAAAATTCTGTTAATTACTTGACGATCAAAGTTGGAATTTAGGAAAAAAACAAGTTATTTCTTTTGGCTGTACGGGCCTTGGTCTATTAATTCAGATGCTCCTACATCTTGCACCCAACAACTGAAAACATCTGTAACCCTGAAAAAATCCTGTCCACTAGGTGAAAAAGAACATTTTTAATAAGTTTGTTCATACCTTGCTCTTGACACCAGTTTTATTAGAATTTGAATTTATGACTTGAAAGTAACGTGCATTAAGTAGGAAAATTTTAAAGAGTGTCCCAGGTAAGGCTATAAGTCTAGACTGGTGACCTGTTGAGTCAGACCTTTCCTTCGAACTCTGTGCATCCGAACATTTGTTTTAATTTAGGGACCATTTGCAATTTCGATGAAATATCGGCTCCAGGTGAGATATAAGAATCAGATTTATTATAAAGTTCACAGCAGCTACAAAAAAAAAAAGCAACAACAACTTCTACCCACCAAGTTTAAAAAGAGAGTTGGGCCAGGGCTACACAAGACATTTTGTAGCACTTTTAATTGATTTTAACTGAGCTGCAACTGTAGTCCAAAGCAGTGAATTGACTTGTGTGCAATCTTGTGCTTGCAGCTGTCACTTGACAGTTAAAATCAATCAAAAATGCTCCAAAAGTTTAGATATGGCCCCAGCTTTAGAGATTATGAACAAATAGGGGACAAAATGTGTGAGATAAAAAACCTAAATTAATATTATTGATCTGATACATGTTCAAAAATTTCAAATATAATTTGCAATACTAATGAAAAAATAACTTTCATTTCATTTGCAACTTAAGAGCACACAGTAACTGAAAAAAATAAAAAAATATAAAAATAATAATTATTGTACAATAATCATACAATGTCCAAGTAGAAGACAACCTCATCTGGAGCAGACTTTAGAGCAGATCGCTTGCCACCAAGTTCAGTTTCTTATGGGATGATTCACAAATAACATTTGACATTATTCATTAAGTGACCTGTTTACAATAAAAAAAAATCAGTTTATTATGCATTTAAAAGGGGTTGTACCCTTGTTCTGTATGAATGGAAGGTAGGTCCTCAGAGTTGATTCCTCTGGTGGCCCCCTAGGAACCAAATCCAATGCTGATGATCATGTTAATGTGAACAAAACCACAAAAATCTATTGTCCTTACAGACATGTGACTGGTGCAGCGGTGATGCACAAGAATGCTGAGGCCAATGATTGGATGAAGTGGTCATGTGCCTGTAGAACACCTCAACAATGAAGGACATGCAAACAAAGTCAAGGACGTCTGGAGTGATTTTTGTAATAATGGACAGGTTAAGCTCCATTTACTCCATAGTTGGCCATACAATAGACAGTATACATCCAATATTAACAAAAGTATGCAGATATATACTATATTGCACTCATAGTTTTCTATAGGGAAGTCATGCCTAATGAGTGTCCATTGAAAAACTCTAAATTCACACCACATATGTGGCACACAGGTAGCATTCATGACTGGAAAAGGCTAACGTGCCAATAGATGGCCAAATAGAGATGAGTGAATCGTTCAGACTTTGATTCAGGTTAGATTCGTATCGGTTGACTGATTCATTTTGGGTCCAAATTGATTCTACTCGTTGCTCCGCTTGGCCTGAAAATTTGAGGTTTCCTAGGACTTGTATTTTTTCTTTCTTCACTCTTATTTTAATAATTATTAAATCTTAATTTTTCTCTCTCAACTACCTTTTTCTGTGCAATTGTATACAAAAATGTATATCGCATGGCATACATTTTTTGTAATGGCAGTCTATGGCAGAGAAATGCAGCTTTATAGACAATGATTGAGTACATACATTTGGTGGGGCTACTTAAAACGGTCCTGCCAACTGTATACCCCGTGTGATGTTTCATGGTCAACGTCCGTAGTAAGCTCCTTCCTTACCTTACTGTATTTCTATGATCTCTAATGCTGCACACCTCCAAGCGACCCCTGCTCTTCAAAGTTACATAATTAAGCGTATTTCTCCATTGACAACTTTATACCTACGTTTTACTCATCGTATAAAAAGCTTCCATTATCTCAAATGAAATGGCCTGCTTATTTAAGAGCCACGATAAAAATCAGAGCCCGGCATTCAGAGACAACTGGTGCAAAACGCAACGTCACGTCACCATTTCATAAGTTGGAAATGGAGCTTGGAAAGCAGTTTATATTTAACTTGCATGACTGGTAATTACACAGCCTTTTGGCAAAGTTTCAGGGGTAACATTTTCACAAGGATCAACTGTTCTTGAACAATTCCCTTCAGCGCATTGAGCACAAACAGGCATGAATGCATTTTCTTGTTTCATCCCCTCCTCCCTCTATCTGAAACGTGCTTATTCCGGCCAATACCAAGAGAGTGTTAATCTGCCTTGTACTGCTGTTTGATATGCAATTTACAATCACTAAGAGCGATAAAAGAAGCCAATTGTGGGAAGAAAAGGCAAGATTCTCCAAGGAGTAAATACAGCCTTTTTTTCCTTATCCAGAATGATTATGAACTCGTTTCTGTTTGTAACATAAACAGGCACATGCGACCTATGTCTGTCAACTGAATTCAAGGTGATGCAGAAGGGAAGGCGGTCATGAAAAAAAGCTAAAAGTGATACAAATCTGCCTATAATTTCTACATGGCCTCTATAGAGTCAGTCATTGGATATTAGTTTGGACTGCTGAGGTATAATGTAGTACCAAGGGTGCCCCTCTTCACACTTCATTTTTGTTTGCCTATATTTGGGCTGTAAAGATGGCAGATTAAAGGGCATCTGTCAGCAGATCTTTACCTATGACACTGGCTGACCTGTTACATGTGCGCTTGGCAGCTGAAAACATCTGTGTTGGTCCCATGTCCATCTGTGCCCGCATTGCTGAGAAAAAATATGTTTTAATATATGCAAATGAGCCTCTAGGAGTAACGTTACACCTAGAGGCTCTGCTCTCTCTGCAACTGCTGCGCCATTTGCACTCTGATTGACAGTGCCTGGCATTATGATGTTTTCACTGCTTGGTTCTGTCAATCAAAATGCAGAGGGTGTGGTAGTTGCAGAGAGCAGAACCTCTAGGAGTGATGGTAACGCCCCCGTTGCTCCTAGAGGCACATTTTGCATATATTAAATCTTCATTTTTCTCAGCAATGCGGGCACATGGGACCATGGGATGAACACAGATGTCTTCAGCTGCCAAGCGCACATGTAACAGGTCAGCCAGTGTCATGGGTACAAAACTGCTGCTAGATGCCCTTT
Organism: Bufotes viridis; assembly: GCA_033119425.1. Classification (NCBI taxonomy): domain Eukaryota; kingdom Metazoa; phylum Chordata; class Amphibia; order Anura; family Bufonidae; genus Bufotes; species Bufotes viridis. The sequence goes on along the minus strand of CM065598.1, from coordinate 75,616,060 downwards.
AACATTTGCTGATTTTGGTGCATTTGACTGGCTTTTCAACTGTCTCCCGTCGGCAGATGTTAGGGTAGAGAAGATCGTGTAGTTGGATTTCAACATACCTGATCCTTTTGTTCTCAGGGAAGATAAGCTACTAGGTGTCTGGCAGTGGCTAAAGACCCTATTACACCGCACAATAATCAGGCAAATAATCGGGAATGCTCGTTCCCCATAACTGGCTTGTACAATCGAGCAGTCGATCAGCCGATGAAGAAGCAAGCGCTCGTTCGTCAGCTGATGTTCATCTTTCTTTAGAATGAATAATGCCCAATTATCGGCAGAACATACCTGTATAAAGGCTATATTTCACTGTCCGATGCACGGGAAGTACAAGCACTGATGGATGAGGACACAGCCATTGACGCACGTTTGCACCGGCCTGATTACACATGCAGATGTAACAAAATGGGGGAGGATGGATTTTTTCCTCCCTCATTCTGTTCTATTTATTATCGGCAGTAGATCCGGGAATGTTCTACCTATAATCGGCATTTTCATCCCGATGACAGATGCCCATCACCCGATGACCAAGCGTTTCCTTGTTCATCAAATTATTGGCTGTTCAATTATTTATGAGCCAATTATCAAGAACGAGCGTTACAATGAACACTTGCTCCCAATAATTGGCCTGAAAATCGGGCAGTCTAACAGGGGGTAAATTAAAGATGTGCTGCCAATAATCAATGGAACAGAATGAGAGAAGACGGAATCATTCCTTCCACATCCAGTTTGAATTAGCCTGTGTAATCAGGCCAGTGTAAACGAGCCTCAATGAATGTGTTGTCATCCATTGGTGCTTGCACTGCCTGAAGATCTGGCTGTGTAATACCACCCTTTCTCTACCCTACCTATTCATAACACATGCATTTAGACCCAGGCCCCCCAAAATCCTGTCGATCCAAACTTACAGCCCCAAAGTTCCCAATAGTGCTGCTCTGGTTCAGCAGGAGCAAAGGAAGTCTGAAAATAACATACAAAATACGCCATGGATACAAAACGCCCATCTGATGCCGAAGACTCAACAGAAAGGCAATAGATAGATCTGAAATGTTTCTCTATGGTTATAAATTTTCATCACCTATCACTTTTTTACACAATTATTCTTATTTTCTTATACTTTTATTCTATTTTCTATACATTTTACCTGCATTTATAACCATTTTACCTGCGCTGCTGGTCTACACTGTGAATGACAAAAATTTGCTTTACAGCAACCACATGGATATAGGAAACTGATAAAATAATATCAGAGCCTTATAGATAATGCCCTCACAAAAATAGTATCAATCACCTAATGTCCCTGAAAATATTAAGTGCCCCACTGATGGAGGGTGATGGAGGCCCCCTAAGTTTCTAAGGTGGTGGAGGCCCATGGAGCATATATCCATTGTGCCCACCCTATAATCCTGCCTTGTGCTCAATCTTGGTATGTTTGGTGTTCCTCAAGGATAACTTGACTACATGATATGGAAAATTCAAGTTTTTGCTATAAAATAATATTTTGTCAAATTGACTTGGAAATTAACATGATTTCTAGAACCAGAATGCATATAATCTCTTCACAAAACATCAAGAATCCTTAAGAACATTGGTGGAACACCACACAATCTTCACTTTTTTTTAACCTTTCTATCCGAAACTTATTGACATAAATACTCTGTTAATCGCTACGAGCCAGGTCCAGAATTCTTTTCTCCAGCAATTAGTAGACGCCTTCTAACACCCACTTTGTGTCACCTTGATCTGTTCTCTGCTTAACATCACACAGTCATTTCTAAACCGTACATAATTAAAAGCAAATCATGATTACCTGGTTCTAAATGATTGCCGTGGGCTGTTTGAGATGTCATGTGGAGCGGCAGATTAATACTCTTTTCATGGAAAGGAGGGCATGAATCAGAGACCATAAGAGCTACATGCAAGATGTAACCTGTTCACGGCTGGGTATAACGATTTCTGAAAAAAAAGTAGGAAAAGTTTTTCTGTAACAAACAATAAACTAAAACGTAGGGGGAAAAAAGCATAAAATAAAGGTAAAAGAAAATCTTCCATCAATTTTATAGAGCATCCATTTTTTATTTTTTAGAACTTTTTCTCTTGGGAAACTCTTTAAATTCTCAAATTGTTGGTGACCCTTATATCAACAAAAGGGTAAAGTTTCTCTAATTACATTTACAAGTTGTTGTTGCTGTTACCCTCTCAGTGTTTGAGGTGTTAACAGCCCCTGTTACATCCTTTCTGTCTTTGTGTTACTATGTTACTGTGTTTCCGTAATTGTCTTGAACGGGCTCCAAGAAAGGGATAAACACTTTGTTCTCCTATCTTGGCTTCGAACCAGCCTTATAACTGAAACTCATTTGCCGCAAACACAGGTGATCCTCCGAGCTGTTAATATACTGTATGCATGTTTGTGGATTCAGAAACCCAACACAGCATCACTAGCTAAGCAGGGTTTTAATTACAATTGACAAGGTTCTGGGGATTAACTCTAGGTTAAAACTCTAGCTGAACAATCACTCAAACATGGATTCAATAAACTGCAAAGTGGCCGTTGAAGCCAATAAGGAATTTAGGCCAAGCACCACCTGAATGGCCTTTTTGCAGTCTGTTCAATCCTGCACACAATCGCCTGGCTTTTCAATACGGAGAGACGTGTCCTGTACAAAAAGCAAGCGACAATGAGCCAAGGTTTCGCTGCCAAAGGAAGGTTGTATTTTAACAATATTGATCTTGATAATACACAAAGAAAAGTAGTCATCAAACGTTCCACTGATGCGAGACCATATTTTTCAATGACATTTTTCACTTCCAGCATGACCCTGGATTTGAAACAAGTGGTCATTTTACTCTATTTTTGAAATATATTTAGTAGTAAGTCTGTACACCTACAGAGAGATCTTGGGTTAACCTCAAAAGATTGCCCTAGTGTTTAATCCAGTTGCAAAATTTCAAAGTGTTTCCTAAAAATAAGTGATGCCATGATAGACGTTTTGATGGCTTTTGACTATGAAGAGGTTTTCTGAGATCCGTATTGGTGATGGTCTGATTCTTGGCACCTTCGGTGATCAGCTGTTGGACGAGGTTGCAGCACTCACGTGAGCACTGCAACCTTTTCAATGTGTTCATCAAGTGAATGGCACAAAGCCACAGTGCCCTGCTTTGCCGCTGATAGGTAGACAGCGTGCAGGTTTACAGACCAAGGTAAACATTGAAAAGGCTGCAGCACTCAAATGAGTAGAGATGAGTGACATAGGCAATATTCGAATTTGCGATATTTCGTAAAGTTTTGGATGAATATTTGCCATATATTTGCAAATTCGAGAATTCATGATCTCCAGTCATTATTTACTTAATTGTGAAAATTGGCAATGTAATATAATCGCGATACAAATTAGTGATTATAATATTCACAATCAACACTAATGGGTAGGCAACTTTCCTATTGGTTGCTAGGGATGTTGCTAAGTGCCAATATTCATGATAAATTCGCGATTAGAATATTCGTGATCAACACTATTCACGAATACGAATATATAGCACTATATTCTAAATATTCGCGAATTCTCGAAGTGGCGATATTAACGATTAAAATTCATGATTCGAGTATTCGCGCTCAACACTACAACTAAGAACCACAGCCTCTTCAAACAGCTGATTGATATTGATGGTCTATCATGAGAATAGTAGTCCATCAATATGCCTTGATAGGACATATGGAAATGTATTGTCCTTATGAGGCAACCACTTTGACTACTATTATTTTTTTACTCCATTATATAGTGCTGACATATTCCATACCACTTTACAAAAATCATAGGCCATCAGTATCTGATCGGCGGAGGTCCGACACCCAAGACCCCACCGATCAGCTGTTTTGAGAAGGCACCAGCACTCTTGTGAGCGCCAATGCCTTCTTCAAGCTCACCAAGCACAGTGCCGTCCATTGTACAGCGCCTGTGCTTGGTATTGCACTCAGCACCATTTACTTCAATGAGGCTCAGCTGCTCCTAGGCCGCGTGACACATGAACGTGTCTTCACTGGCCTAGGAAAAGCAGAGAGAAGTCTGCAGCACTGACAAGAGCGCCTCTGCCTTTAGAAACAGCTGATCAGCTGGTGTCCCAGGTGTCAGACCCCTACCAGTTAAGAAAGTTTGGAAAACTTGCCCCTCTCCAACATTTCCAAATTAAATGTCTGAATTTTTGGGTTACATGACTTATCACGGCATAGGAGACTTGAAAGAGATGCTTTAGACTGTAACAGGAAGTTGTAGCCACAGTCAGCCATCTTTCATTACATGGGCCATGCAAAAACTGTTGTCCTCTTCTTCTTCATCTTTATTTCCTTCTTCCAAGTCTGCTGGTCACATGGTCTCCATTAGGCCTTCCTATACTGTGTTGAGGCACCCAAGTTATTTTCATCTACTGGTAGCCAGAAGCACAGACTCCTTTCATTCGGGTTTTCAATAAATGCAATGGTGTCCACACCAGCTCTACTAATTTAATATGTTGTTAAAAAAAAACCATTGCATTTGAATACTTCCCTTTCCCATAATGTGGCCCCCAGATCATTGCTCTTGCAACAGTATATTGTAAAGTATGGCTACGTCTTGTTCAATCAGCTTATCAAACCTACTGCCATAGAACCCCTCAAAACTGCAGATGACCTGGAATATTATATCCATTATAAATCAATTTTATATATTTTATTAGGACATAAACAGCTTTGAACTGCATAAAAAGTTGTGAATTCTGAAAACATATGTGACCTTACTGACCGGGCAAAATCGGCATATCATTAAATGACAACTGTGTCCTTTACAAACCATTTTTTTCTGGTCCTGTTTGTAATATATTCGATAAAAGCACTATATGATACACAGTACTGTGCAAAAGTTTTAGGAAGGTGCGGAAAAATGCTGGAAAGTAAGAATGCTTTCAAAAATTTGTGAGTAAATTATGAGTACCACCCTTTGCCTTCAAAACATCATCATTTCTTCTAGGCACACAGTTTTTGAAGGAATTCTACAGGGAGATTGTTCCAAACATTTTAGAGAATTAACCACAAATCTTCTGTGGAGGAAGCCTTGCTCAAATCCTTCTGTTTCTTCACATCATCCCAGACAGATTTGATGATGTTGAGATGAGGACTCTGTGGAGGCCATATCATCACTTCCATTACTCCTTGTTCTTGACCGTATATTTGGGGTCATTGTCCTCCTGCAGAATAAATTTGGAGCCAATCAGATGCCTCCATGATGCCTCTATTGCATGCTGGATAAGTATCTACCTGTATTTCTCCAGATGCCGTAAGTATTCTTCCCTAGAAGAACAACTTCTAGGGGGAGAATATTTCCATGTAGGCACACTTCAAGAAGCCTGCATGACAGCACATGGAGATTGTGCAGCTCTAAACTAAAAAGCTGTATAACTTTTTTGAACTGCCATAAGGGCTCAGTACACAATGCTCTACGGTGTGCAACCCTAAAGTTCCAGACTATAGACAAGCATAGAAGTTTGCTTGCACACCTGCGCGAGATTTATGGCCACGTCACCCAGGTAAGGTGCTAATATTAATTGCAAGTCACCTAAAATACATTTGAAGCAAACAATTATAAAAGGGTAAGAACGTTTCAAAATATGTGCACTGCAAAGCATTGTTGGATTTCTTGCTGAGAATCTCTCCTGATGTCTGCCCTTTAACCTTGTAAGGAGAGATCAAACCACTTCTGAAAGCTTCAGTCTTTTAACACGCTGATCAGATAGATAGCTATGAGGCTTGGTATGTTCCCCTAGGGTTTTGCAAACAACCCTCCTAGATCTTTCAAGCGATAATCTTTACTTAGTCATGTAGACACAAATTATTATGTAAATCCCAATTAAACTTATGAAATATGAATCATCAATCAATGCCTCTCTGTCACCTGCAACAGGGTTTGATTTTCTCTTTAAACCTTCCTATGGGGCTACAAGTAATTTCCTCATTCCCACCGCTGGAACAAGACAAGGAAAGTAATTACAAGACTATTTTTTCCCCTTTCTTTTCTATTTCTAGTTAGAAGCTGGAGGAGGATAAATGACAGTAGGACTGCAGGGTTTTCAAATATTAAATAACATTATCATAGATATTCGTAAAAATAAATAAATCACAGAACGCTAACATTATCTTTCTTCTCTGGGCTATGTGCTTGTCAGGTATTCGCCTCTGTGACTGGCACCCAAGTACATTCCACAATATTACTAAAATAATGGTTAGTATTGGAATCATGTAAGGGCATATTACGACTCTGAATTGTATAGAGCCCAGACACGGAGCATCCAATAAAATTCCATGGAGCATTGCTTTACTTCTGCATCCCTTCCATTTGTTGCACAGGCATGTAAACTCTTTTTTTCTGTTGCATTCAATATAATTGTAACTGGAAAAAAAAACATTGTGGGGTGCCTTATTAATTATTATGGGGGTATTCTACAGTAAGAACATTTTAGGAGAACATAAGACTTGTATGGAGGCAACAGTACAGAACTGCCAGGACTCTGTGTGCTCTCGCACAGGTAGGGCACACACTGCACTGCCTAAAGGTACATGCAGATTTATGTAATGACGCTAGTTAAATCCTTAATCTACTGGGTTGACTGGGGGCATGAGCTAAATGATGCAATTCCCTTGCTAGGACTAATGTAATGTATAATTAAAGGGGTTATACCATGATTAATGTTAAAAATGTAAAATCAGATTTCATATCATAGATGAAAATCTGCTTCTAAGAAATCTAGAACCAGCCCTGTAAGGTCTATGGCCAAACCGCCCCTGCCTGTCGCTGTCACAGCTGGTGGCAGTTGAAGAAGAGAACTGAGCATGTGTGACCACCTCACCGATGTAAGGCTGGTTTGACACATTTGGCACAGCAAGTTCTCCATTCCTCTGGATCCGACATAGCAGGATAGTGCCACTTGCCCGCTGGACCCTATGGACTATCATGGGAACCGGTGGGGATCCAGAAACTCCCTGGCATAAAACATTGCGTGCAGCAATTTTTGACTGTCCGAGACCAAATCCCAGCCAGATTCTCGACGGTTCCCATTGTAGTCCATAGGGTCCAGCAAGCAAGTGGCACTCTCCGGCTATGCTGTCAGATTGCTGTGCTGCATATGTGAAACTATATCACTGCCTATGTAAGACGGTTAAAAATAGAAAATACTAATCTCTTTATTAGTATTGCTGATTAAACTTACTCCACGAATCGTCCTGTTGTCAGGAAAATAGGCAGATGGGGGAACTGCTGTGTGTACTAGGACATTGGTGCACCATAAATAAGCACCTTTGTCAATAACAACACAGGTGTATATCTATGGGGGCATATGCAAACTTCTGATGCCCCCCTCCTATCAATCCCATATGTCGTGCGGGTATGGAGATCTATAGATATATTACCCCACAAAAACACGGAATTCTACCCTGCATTGATTATTTCAGTATCACCGAGCAGGGTTGTATAATCGTACGCATTTACCCTAGATGGTTTCAAAAAGGGGGATAATTATTACCCATGCTTTGAACTGCTTAATCCAGGCAAATGCAGAGACTTTCAGACCACTGTCCATTGTATGCCCTGATATAGAATGAGTCTTCTAGGTTAAGTATCACACAGCTCTCTCCCTGCAGTTTTGAGTACACATTGACTAGGTATCCCTAAACTGAACTCCTGTCAATCTGGCCTGTACTAATCCTACATACAATATTAAGGAGGAGAGCAGATGAATCACCGCTTCTACTTAACAGCTGCCTATTGGAGCCTAGTGGCCCTTCTAGCTCAACGCGTTTCGCGCGTTCATGTTACGAATGCCTTATCAGGAGCTTTTCAGAAGATAGACACTATGTTAACTATATTTAAGAAAAGGACCGAGCGGTAATGAACGTGTGGTGTGCAGACTAACCGGCACTCATATGTAAAACTAGCTTTACTGAGCTGGACAGAGAAATGAGAAAAAGAACAAACAGCAGGTGGCGCTATACAGATACATTTTATTAAATAACTCAGTGGCTATAATACATTAATACATTTTTAATTATGTGCAGTAAAAGTATTCAGATCCAGGGTCCGGTTGGAAATTTTTTGAATATTATTAATATGATAATAATATTTCATGGGTCAATCGCTTTAACTTTAATACATATATTAGAATCCTGTGTAGAGTTGAGCGAACCCGAACTGTATAGTTCGGGTTCGTACCGAACTTTATGGTTTTCCGCACCCAGACCTGATTTCTTCCCGCTTTTTGAAAGGCTGCAGGGTAGCCAATCAACAAGCGTTTCACTAATTTGCCCTAAGAAGCCATCACAGCCATGCCATTATGGCTGTGATTCGCTAAGTGGAGCATATGACCCAGCCTCTATATAAGCTGGAGTCACATAGCATCGCATGTCACTCTGCTGCTCTTAGTGTAGGGACAGGTTGCTGCTGGTGCTCTCAGGGAGAGATTAGAGAAGAAATACGTTGAACTTGGTGGTGTTAAATCTTCAAACTACAGCAATTATTGAGGGTGCTATGCTACATATTTGTACCCAGACCTGAGCCCAGTGATACTGCAAAATAATTTTTAATCCATCTGTTACTGAGGTGGGGGTCAGGGGCCATTTTAGAAACTGCAGTGTCCTTGGAACTGCATGTGACCTGCATGTGTGCCAGCCGGCCAGGGACATCAGTCTAATTATTTTTTGGTAGCTCAGTGGATGAAAAATTCCATTTTTTTCTGGCAGGTCAAGTCCCCCTACATTATCTATTTATAATTTTGGGGTGACATTTCTGTAGTTGGAGGAATAAACCCTTACTGTCGTACCACAGAGCCTGTTTGCATACACCGCTAAAAAACCTATTTTAACATTTTTGCGGTGACATAGTGCATTTCTGTAGTTGCTGTAATAAACCTGTACTGTCGTACCACAAAGCACGTTTTCATACACCACTGAAAAACCTGTTTTATAATTTTGCGGTGACATAGTGCATTTCTGTAGTTGGTGGCATAAACCCGTACTGTAGTACCACAGAGCACGTTTGCATACACCGCTGAAAAACCTATTTTAAAATTTTGCGGTGACATAGTGCATTCCTGTAGTTGGTGGAATAAACCCATACTATTGTGCCCCAGAGCACTTTTGCATACAGCTCTGAAAAAAACAGTTTTTTTTTGCCAGTTTTACCATATACAAACCCCTGCTCTGCATAAGTGACAGGCCGGTAAATTCTAAAAAATCATCTGTTACATTGGTGGGTGACATTTTGCCAATTTTCGCCATATACAAACCCCTTCTCTGCATAAGTGACAGGGAGGTAAATTTCAAAAAATCATCTGTTACATTGATGGGTGACATTTTGGCAGTTTTGCCATACACAAACCCCTGCTCTGCATAGATGACAGGGAGGTACATTTCTAAAAATCGTATGCTACATTCTTGGGCCATAAAGTACCCCTGCCCTGCATACCTGACTTGGAAATATATTCAGTAAATTCGGGGGCGTTCAGAGTGTTAGGTGATCTGTACCCCTTCTTTCTTTCAAACTACCCCTGCACTGCATACCTGACTGGGAAATATATTCTGTAAATTTGGCAGCGTTTACATTGTTGGGTGCTGTAGTTATATGCTGTAAAATCTCCATGATGTCTCCATGATAAATCTACAGCATGGGGGCCCCTTGTGGCTTCTTTATACTTTTAAAATAATCATTTAGCGGGTGAATAGATGCCTGATGACGGGGATGCTTCATGACCCCTTTTTTCTTTCAAACTACCCCTGAGCTCAGTTCATTACAATTGGCGGTTGCATTGTTGCCTGACCTAGAGCCTTTTTTGGCTGTGAAGCCAAAGGTAGTCGCCAACAACAATGTGTTTTCTTTTCTTTTTTATAAATTGGGGTAGACCCGAAAACATTGGGAAATATAAAAAAGAAAACAAAGAGTAAGTGCGCTGTAGTATAACAATGGTTGGGTGAGGCCGGTAAACATGTCTTTTCTGCATAAGGTACGAACAAGTCCTGTGGGATCCATGCCTGGTTCTTTTTAATGAACGTGAGATTGTCCAAGTTGGCTGTGAACAGGCGGCTGCGTTTGTCTGTGATAACGCCCCCAGCCGTGCTAAACACATGTTCAGACAATACACTGGCTGCAGGGCAGGCCAGCACCTCCAAGGCGTAAAGGTGAAGCTAAGGCCATGTCCCCAATTTGGAGACCCAGAAGTTAAATGTGGCAGACCCAGTGGCATAGCTAAAAATGACTGGGGCCAACAGCAAATTTTTGAATGGGGCCCCCCTCCCCCAGTAATTTTTTTGCAACCCCTTCCTTTCATGCTGCCCCCATTCCTGTGGCTACTAAAGATCGCTCTCTTAGACCAAGCAGCTGTTCCATCCGTTTTCAACACTGTCTATACTGACACTGCATTTAATTTTATTGTATAATACTGTTGACTGGGGGGCCCTGACAAAGTCTTTTAGTCCTCCTCTTCCTGGATGGGTCCCTTCTTGGTCAGGGCCCAAAAGCAGCCGCTTTTCCTGCTTCCCCTGTAGCTACGACCCTGGGCAGACCCATCAGTCAGTATGTGTAGGCGTGTGCACAGATACTATTCCACCATAGTGCTGGTTGTTGTGGCGTGGTGACAAAGCTTTTCCACATTTCGGCCATGCTAAGCCTGTCTTCTGAGGTGCGGGCAGTGACCCAGCTGTGCTGGCAACTTCTTCCTTCTCCTCCTCTGCTTTAGCCTTGTGCTTCCACTGAGCCCCGGTGTCAGGTGTGAATGCCATCAGCAGCGTGTCTACCAGCGTTGTCTTCTTCCGATCACGCTTCAGTGACGGAATTAAGGACGGCACGTTGTCCTTGTATCGGGGATCCAGCAGGGTGGCCACCCAGTAATCTGCACAAGTTAGAATGTGGGCTCCTCCTCCTCCAGAACCGTGTCCTGGCTGGACAATTGTGTACCTGGCCTATGTTGGTGCAGGAACCCACCCTCCGAGCCACTTGTATATGACTGGCCTTATAAGTTAAGGGTAAGGCATGTATATAGTTTTGTTTGTTTATTTAGTTTATCTGACTTACAGTTATTTAAATATGTTTATAAGTCAATTTGTAAATAATTTGTGAATGGGCATTAATGAGTGGTTTGCGTGAAAGGGGTGTGTGTGTAGGGTGAGAGTCTGGTTGGGTTAATTTTCTCTTTTTGAACTGTTCCTTGTATAGTTTTTGTTACGATTTATAATAAAAAGTCCTGATAACTGTGGAAATGTTACCCAACAACCTAACCGACAAATTTAATAAAATAATTTGCCTGTCACAACTGCGGCTCAGGCCGCAGGGGTCCTTGAGCACCAATAAAAGTGAATTTGTCCCACCAGAATCTAAGAGCTGGATTAACTGAATTGATTTTCACTGTCAGGGTTTCAGGAACTTCTGCACCGCCAAATTCAGCACATGCGCCAGGCAAGGGATGTGTGTCAAACTGGCTAGGCCCAGAGCTGCTACGAGATTTCGCCCATTATCACACACCACCACGCCGGGCTTTAGGCTCAGGGACACCAAACACTCATCGGTCTGTTGTTCCATGCCCGTCCACAGCTCCTGCGCGGTGTGGGATTTGTCCCCCAAACAGATGAGTTTCAGAACAGCCTGCTGTCGTTTCCCCCTGGCTGTGCTGATGTTGGTGGTGAAGGTGTTACGCTGAAAGGATGAGGAGGTGGTAGAGGAGGAGGAAGTGGAGTAGGAGGAGGAGGCAACAGGAGGCAAATAGAAATGCCTTGCAATCCTCAGGGGCGATAAAAATTCGCAATTCGAATATTCGCACTCAACACTAGTAATGAGCACATTCATTGTAGCAAAGGTTAGGTTCAGAAATTGGCATTGGGGGGGCTCCGTTTCAGTTTTCGCCTCAGGCAGCAGAAAGCCTAGGTGCACCCGTTGAATGTGACATCATATGGCTTAGACTAAGCTGAGAGAAGCTTGTGTAGCTCCCTGGTGGACCTATCCAGAGGATAGAGGTCATCAGTAGAAAAGTCTCCGAAAACTCCTTTAAGAAAACTGAAAGAAGACATCTCAATCTCCATTACAATTAAGATTTTGATGCATCTGTGAAAACTTAGACCTTTGATTTTGCCATTGGAATGGCTGCCACCTGTGACCGTCCCGAAGGTGTGTCTCATTTTAGTGAAGACAAGAGCTCAAGAAACTGTCCACATGAAATTCCTTGATTTGTGCAAAATCTGAAGTTTTACCTTTGTGGCAGTTTTTGTATCTTCATGTACATCAGGTCATTACAGCAGCAGTTGAAATATGTTCTCCTTGTACTGAACATTAGAAAAGATAATCATATGGGGCTATTGGGAGCAATCGAGGGCGTCGTTACCTGGGATATGGGTATGGTCCATGAATCAATCATCACTATGAAATATAGAAGTAATTAATACTTCTGGAGAGCAGGATGATGCACTAAAATCTATCTCATTGAGGCAGATGATGCACAGAGAAGTGAAAGCACCAGCAATTTGTTGAAAAGAATTAAAGAAGCCCTTTGAAGGCAGTAATTACTCTCCGTTCCCACCTAGTTCATTGCTTCATTCCTTGCAGCGTCGCCCAATCTGAGTTAAAACATATTGAAATAAGTGTTCATACATATTTAGCACTTTGTAGCAAGCAGCTAATCTGCTAAAGAATGCCTAAACCGACACTCATTAGCATCTGCTCGAGGTGATACAAACCCAGAAACCGGATAATCCGGTTCCATAAAGGAAGAGAGCAAATTATAATTTTTATAGTTATTACAAGGAGTTCTGATTACACCTCTCTTTTATGAAGACATGGGCTGGACATGCAGTACGGGGGAAGATACTGTAATTATTGCAATGCACTAAAATTACACCTGATGCACACTTGGTAATTACTAGGGTACTGCAATGATATAAAAGTGCTATTTATCTATCCACTCAACTATTACCTATCTGATAAAGAATTGACAGCACACTCCACTATTTTTTAATTTATGTTACGCATTTATGTGCCACTATATTCCACAGCGCTTTACAGACATTAGCATAAAGCTGTCCCCAATGGGGCTCCCAATCTAAGTTCCCTATCAGTATGTCTTTGGAGTGTGGGAGGAAACCAGAGGAAACCCACGGGGAGAACATACAAACTCCATGCAGACGTTGTCCTTGGTCAGATTTGAACCTAGGACCCCAGCGCAGGAAGAAACCAGACCATTCATTTATCCACTCTATCTTATTCTATCTATCTATCTATCTATCTATCTATCTATCTATCTATCTATCTATCTATCTATCTATTATCTCTCTATATCAATTTTTCTATAATCTATCTATCTATCTATTTATCTATCTATCTATCTATCTATCTATCTATCTATCTATCTATCTATCCTTTCACCCATCCATCCTTCATTTATCTTTCTTTCTTTCTTTCTTTCTTTCTTTCTTTCTTTCTTTTTCTCTCTCTATCTAATAGGTAAAGACAAGAACATTGATGTTGAGCAACTTAAACGGACACTTCTGTCATACAGTGGCGTAGCGTGGGTTGCCAGCACCCGGGGCCAGCCAATTATTGTGCACCCCCCAACCGGTTGACATGCCCCCTTTTTACAGATAATGTAGTAGATGTCAGCTGCAGTCCTAGTTAACACCACACGTAACACAGTGATAACTCTCTGAGTACAAATAATCTAGTAGATGGATGGGAGGCCCTAGAATTCAGAACACGCACAGTGTGACCTGAAGTCCCCCCCCCAACCCTACCATGAAAAAAATATGCGGATGGACATTACATATATTGGTACAAAAAATACAGTAGAATACAGAAGCACCTACCTCTTACATCTAGTCACGTTTCCTCTGAGGTACACTCTTTCCTCAACGTCTTCATTTGGAGACCGTGCCTGGTTTAATCCGATGGAAGAACTGTGTTAAATCAGGATCTGTTAGTGGAGGAAATATGGCAGTCGCGGGAAGTTTTATGAAAGGAGCTACTTCTTAGCTATGACTGGTCAGGATGAACATGTGATTCTCTTTGTGGAAAAACTATGTTAAAGATCGAAGGCGTATATTCTGCTTTATTAATGACAAGAATGGTTGTGGAATACTAGAGAGGTTATGAATGGAATTTTTTTTTGTAATTCCCTATTATTTTATATGAAAGAAAATAGTTTTATATTTGAAGTAATTATGTTGAAGGAAATTAGGTAATGGCGGGGGAGAGATGAGAGGTGTGATATAAACCTGAGGGTTTGGATTGTGATTAGGATCGCCCTTGAGAAAGCAAGCAAGCGAAACCCGGGTCGGGCGGATGGTTTTACATGCAGTATTTTAAAGAAAATCTTGTGAGTACAATAAAGCCTTTTAAAGAAAAATATCCCGAAGGTACCTCACTATTTGTGCGCATTCTCGACAGAAATACGCAGGAACGTTTGTGGAGACCAAACACCTGTGGAGCCTGTTGACATCTAGTGCCGGCGAATGTGGAGGATTGCGTGAAAACTACCAGTGTGAATAAGGAGTAGCGCGGTTCTATCCTATCCATTACATTTTCGTGTTTGGACCCACATCACATTTTGAACCTGCAGCGCAAGTAACAAACGTCCTTTTGTGCAGACTACCACTTTTATTGATTCTTATTGCCTCCCTCTATATTTGAAGTATTGGTCCCCTCTGTATTAGAATTATTGGCCCCCTCTGTATTAATACTATAATAACCCCCTCTGTATCAGAAGTATTGCCTCCCTCTGTATTAATAGTATAATGACCCCCTCTTTATTAGAATTATTGGCCCCCTCTGTATTAGAAGTATGGGTCACTCTGTATTAGAAGTATTGCCCCCCTCTGTATTAGAAGTATTGGCCCCCCTCTGTATTAGAAGTATTGTCCCCCTCTGTATTAGAAGCATTGGCCCCCTCTTTATCATAATGGCCCACTTTCTCTCTCTCTATATATAGTAATCCTCCTCCGTCCTCCCCACCTTCATAGTGCCCCAGTGCTGCCTGCCTTAGGATGCATACATAAAAAAAAATAAAAAAATACCCCTCTCTCTTCTTCACTCCATTACTGCTTGTGGCCTGTGTTCGGTAGTGATGTCGCGAACATAAAATTTTCAGTTCGCGAACAGCGAACGCGAACTTCCGCAAATGTTCGCGAACATGCGAACAGTGCGAACCGCCATAGACTTCAATAGACAGGCGAATTTTAAAAACCAAAGGGACTCCTTCTGGCCACAATAGTGATGGAAAAGTTGTTTCAAGGGGACTAACACCTGGACTGTGGCATGCCGGAGGGGGATCCATGGCAAAACTCCCATGGAAAAATATCTAGTTGACGCAGAGTGTGGTAAGTTGTAATCACAATGCGATTAATACAGGTTATATTAATCGCATTGTGATTACAACTTAGATCTGAGTTCCTAATGGTTGTATTGCTAGAATATAACGAAGATTGAGAATAGGAACCCAGCTCTAAGTTGAATTCGCAATGCGATTAATATAACCTGTATTAATCGCATTGCGATTACAACTACTAAGATGGATGCCATCCTTGCTTTTTGATGGGAGGTGGGAGGGTCTGGGAGGGAGACTGATGTACTAGCCCTAAAAAGGGCTTTTTGGGGTGCTGTCAGGACGCTGTCCTTACAGCAGAGATCTGATGAGTCTTTCAGGACTGGAGTGGACACTGAATTCACTAGCCTAGCTATCAATTTCCCTATTAAATCTCAGCAGCAGCTACACTGTCCCTCCTCTCACTAAGACTGCAGCTTCCGAATGTATCTTAAATGGATGCTGTGTCCAGGAGATGGGAGGGTCTGGGAGGGAGGGTATGCTAATTGGCTGGAATGTGTCTGCTGACTGTGAGGTACAGGGTCAAAGTTTACTCAATGATAGGGGGTGGACCTAACATCGCACGCGACAAACGCGCACAAGCTATGTTCGCCGGGAACTACTCGCCGGTGAATAGTTTGGGAGTTGGGACATCATATTTGCGAACTTAACTTAGAGATGGGTTCCTAATGGTTGTATTGCTAGAATATAACTAAGATTGGGAATTTAGCTCTATATTCTCAATCTTCGTTATATAATTCTAGCAATACAACCATTAGGAAACCCAGATCTAAGTTGAATTTGCAATGCGATTAATATAATCTGCATTAATCACATTGCGAATTCAACTTAGAGCTGAGTTCCTAATGGTTGTTGTATTGCTATAATATACATTATATTCTAGCAATAGAACCATTAGGAACTCAGCTCTACGTTGTATTCGCAATGCGAATAATACTTACAATTATTAATCGCTTTGCGAATCCATTTAATGCCTCTATTTGATTGAATATGACGGTTGACTATGACTACCACCAATGTTCTGCTGCCCCCGAGGCAAGATATCTGAACCCCCCAGGGGCCATTTGGGCGTTTTTGATAGAAAACGCATCAAAAACGCATTTGCGTTTTTTTAATTTTTTAATATTTTAGTTTAATTTTTTGTGTATTTTGCCACATTTGGTTGCATATTTACATTTGGTATAGGCAAATATGGTAGTCTAGATCATTACTCTGCCCAAATCTATATTCAGCTACATGGCTTAGAAAATATGCTGTCAAACAATGATCCTAGGTTTTGGTATAGACACATGATCTAGACTACCATATTTGCCTATACCAAATGTAAATATGCAACCAAATGTGGCAAAATACACAAAAGAATAAACTAAAAAATGAAAAATTATAAAACGCAGATGCGTTTTTTATGCGTTTTCTATTAAAAATGCCCAAATGGCCCCTGGGGGGTTCAGATATCTTGCTTTGGAGGCAGCAGAACGTTGATGGTAGTCATAGTCAACCGTCATATACAATCAAACAGAGGCATCAAATGGATTCGCAAAGCGATTAATAATTCTAAGTATTATTCGCATTGCGATTACAACTTAAAGCTGAGTTCCTAATGGTTGTATTGCTAGAATATAACGTATATTCTAGCAATGCAACAACCATTAGGAACTCAGCTCTAAGTTAAATTCGCAATGCGATTAATGCAGGTTATATTAATCGCATTGCAAATTCAACTTAGATCTGAGTTCCTATTGGTTTTATTGCTAGAATATAATGAAGATTGAGAATATAGCGCTATATTTGTTATCTTCGTTAATATATTCTAGCAATACAAACATTTGGAACTCAGATCTAAGTTGTAATCGCAATGCGAATAATACAGGTTATATTAATCGCATTGCGATTTACAATTACTAACACTGCAGCTTCAGAATGAATGTAAGATGGATCCTATCCTTGCGTTTAGATAGGAGGTGGGAGGGTCTGGGAGGGAGGGTATGCTGATTGGCTGGAATGTGTCTGCTGACTGTGAGGTACAGGGTCAAAGTTTGCTCAATGATAAAGTATAGGGGCGAACGCGAACATCGAATATGTTCGCCCGGCAGAGGCGAACGCGAACAAGCTATGTTCGCCGGGAACTGTTCGCCGGCGAATAGTTCGGGCCATCTCTAGTGTTCGGGTGTCCTAGCACAGGCGGTCACGAACACATCACCGTGCCCTCTTGAGCCGTGTCATCATGTCATCTCGCGAGACCCGACGCAGGATGTCACAGTGAGGTAATCGTGATCTCCTAAGCCATTCAACTGCCTCAAAAGGCTTCAGGCCTAGTGTCATGCTATGCCACTAATCTTACTTACTTTTAACCTATCTTGACCTCTACCATTAATTGCTAAAGCTTAACTTTGAATTATTATGTATATTGATTTCCCTAAACTTATTCCCCTTTTAAAATTGTCAGCCGAACACCTCAATTTTTGTTTGTGTTGTATGTATCAGACTGTCTTTTCACCACTAGCAGTAGCGCGCTCCTGCTTTCGTGGTCCAATTGTATGCACAAGCTAAGGTGTTAGCGCTGTTTAAAAGTATTTCCCAGCACTGCCCCCCGACATGTTTCGCTAGCAACCTAGCGTCATCAGAGGTCAAGATAGGTTAAAAGTGAGTAAGATTAGTCTATAATAGAAAACCTTACCTACTACCAGGGTCACTAACAGTAACAAATGCTATGCCACTAACTCAATATTCACGGAAAATATTTTTTAGAATGTTTGCATGTTTTTCTCTCTGCAGTACTATACAATTGAAAATGAAAATGGAGTCTGCACAGAGAGATACAACTCCTTTATAGATAAGTAAACTATTGTAGGTGTACTTCTGCTGTAAGAGAAAGATGTTATCTGTAAGAAAACAGTAGACTAGTAGAACTAGGATAACAGTATGACAGCTCCATTATTCCCCTAATAGACTTAGATAAAAGATGCCTACAGAAGAGCATTGCACTTATCACTGAATTGTGTAATGTTCTAATGGAGTCAATCATCCCCTTCCCTCTCTCATCGGTGTGAATGGTCTGACTGCAGTGCTAAAAGTCCAAACAAACAGGAAGTTAAAGAGCCAGGACAGGAAGTAGAATACATGGAGTGACTTCAAAAAATATTTCAAGAAAACCATCCACCTGTTTTTGTGAAAAAATAAATAAATTACATAATATTTCTGTATAGGTTGTTAATACATAACAAAAAATGGCTGCACTTTTCATTACAGTTAAAGCAAATGTGTTCTTCTGAAGTATTCAAGCCTAAAATAAGCCAAAAGAACACTTTTGGCATGTACGTAGATAATGAATGGCTATTAGCTATCTGGTTAACGTTCATCACCAGGACTGAACCTTGACTAACTGAAATAAATTTGAAAATCTCTAGAGTCTAATGCTTGCGAAGAGGGGGGAGAATCAAGGCCACAGTGCAACCCTCATGATGTTATCAATTCACGCAAATAGAAAGTTACTCGATTGCTTCGAGAAATGATTTTGTGCCTATTGTAACACACTATAAAAAATAAATAACAAATATAAAAATTGTAGTACTGATGATGCAGTCAAATTTAAACTACCGGTAATTAAATTCGACTTTTGCCTAAAAATTCAAGTTGCATCCACGTTTTTGGTGATTCGATTTTGGTGAATTTTGAGGAAAGAGAAAACTAATTATAATTAAAAAAAAAAAAAAAAAAAAACTGAGTGACAAGAGAAAAGAATATCCTAGGAGCCCTCAGAGTGTCATACGCAAATTTTCAGGCCAACTGGAACACTTTTGATTCATGTGGAATCGATTAAAAACTTAATTGAATTACTAAACCAATTTGGCCAAATCCAACCCGAATCTAATGCCTACCCTTCTTTACATCATTAGTGATATAGGCAAAAGATCCATGTCCATCATGAAAGGCTACATGATGGTAATACATGGTTAATGTAAAAAAACTGAGTAGCTGAATTTGGTAAAAAGTTAAACCTCTATCTGATGAACATATTCAAGATTCTTCTTCAGCAACTGATTTTTGTTCTTTTTGTTGAATTATATAATTAAGTCCCTTGCAAGTTAAAATAATTTGTAATAATCCACTTAAAATTATCTTGAAAACCAAATTAAAACGATTTTACTTCAATGCTGTATCTTATATTAGCTATTTGTCACCTGACCTGTCCTTTTAAAATTACCATCTAGATGTTTTTCTCCGACAACCTATAGCCACAAGCTTGTTAAAAGCTCTTTAAACAATAAGTACTTGGTCAAGATTTATATACAGCTGTAAAACACCATAAAACTCTTAAAAGTGCTGTGCTAGATGCCGGTGATTGATGATCAGAAAGCTGTCAGGTTGCCTGCTATCAATTTTAACCACAAGTCCTACACTTTCTTGTTAGTGGGACCATAAAAAGATTCTTCTGCGGAAAGGTTTTACTAAGACCATAGGAATGAGGATACAATTAGAACTGACTACTTCATTCAAATAAGCATTCCCTTTTACTTATGTTAAAAATATCCCCGCAATGTTTGTGTTTTGAGTATTTTGTGGTCAAGCTTCTATCTCTATGATGCCCTCATTTGGAAACCAACCATTTAAGAGGGGTAAAGTTCATACCAAGGTGGGGTAAGCTTGTAAATCTTATTTTGGCACATCCTAAAGTCATTTTACAGGTGCTTTATATAACACATCTATATTTTATGCAAGGCTACTGAACAAACAAACAAGCTTGTTATTTAAGGAATATAAAAAGGAATAATTGTATGGTACCAACCTGGTTGGGTCCGAAATGTTCCCATGATCTACCGTTTAGTTAAAGGGTGAGTAAAGCAGTGGTTTGAAAGCCAGGTATAGAAAGATTACATAACCGTCTGTATGATGTAGATGCTCTAATAAAAGTTTTTATACTCATATGGGGTCTTTTATCAAACTGGTGTAAAGTAGAACTGACTTAGTTCCCCAATAGCAACCAATCAGATTCCACCTTTCATTTTTGACAGCTCCTTTGGATAATGAAAGGTGGAATCTGATTGGTTCCACTTCACACCAGCTTGATAAATGACCTCAACAGTATCTTTATTTCCATCATTCTCTCTTACATGTCTTTGCCGTATGTTTCTGTCATTGTTGTCATTGTTCACTAGAACAGCTAAAGATGTTCAAGATCCTCCTCTCTTGGCCAAAGTAAAAAACGTCTACAAAAAGCATCTTTAGCTCTGGAGGACCTGTCCTGTCCTACATTACACAGACAATTTATTGATTCGAATGGACACAATGTAATGCCTCTCTTTTCCTGGGGTGGTGCTGCAGGGAAAGTGAACACTTACTGCCAGACCTCCTGATTGTTTAGGGGTCCAAGCTAAGGGGGCACTTTGTGATAAGATTATTGCCATGGACAGGAAGTGCAAAAAATAGAGTTCTTCCATGGATAATCTTTCTAAATGGTATGAACCGACAAATAAATGGATTAAAAGGTGCTCCCTTTATACTGCTGTGTTAAAGGGCACCTGTCAGAAGATTTTTACCTATGACATTGCATGACCTGTTATATGTGCGCTTGGCAGCTGAAGGCATCTGTGTTGGTCCCAAGTTCATATGCGCTCGCATTGCTGAGAAAAATTATGGTTTAATATATGCAAATGAGCCTCTAGGAGCAACGGGGGCATTGCCATTACACCTAGAGGCTCAGCTCTCTCTACAACTGCCTTACCCTCTGCACT
Organism: Bufotes viridis; assembly: GCA_033119425.1. Taxonomy (NCBI): domain Eukaryota; kingdom Metazoa; phylum Chordata; class Amphibia; order Anura; family Bufonidae; genus Bufotes; species Bufotes viridis. The sequence continues at coordinate 75,594,920 of CM065598.1, read as the reverse complement.
TTGATTACCCTGTCCCTATCAAAGTGCAGGGGGAGCAAAGCCTCTAGGTGTAATGGTAATGCCCCCGTTGCTCCTAGAGGCTCATATGCATATATTAAAACATCATTTTTCTCAGCAATGTGGGCACATATGATCATGGGAACAACACAGAGGCCTTCAGCTGCGAAGTGCACATGTAACAGGTCGGCCAGTGTCATAGGTAAAAATCTGCTGACAGATGCCCTTTAAGACACAATAGATATCACATGTATATATGACAATCTGCTTAGGGTTCTGCCCACACTGGCAAACCATTCTTGACATCGGTCCAAACTATATGAAATTGAATTTCATAAAGAATACGAGGCTACTGTGCTACCAAATTCCTTTATTTGCCAGAAAATGTCCACCGATGATGCATTTCGGGAACAAAGTCTTTCATCTGATCAGATAAAACATGTATAAAAAATCTGAGGGTTTTAACCCTGAAACACATTCTCTGTGGATGTTTTATCCTGTATAGTCATATACAATTGAATTTCCCCTTTGTGACATCATTCAGATTGGAAAATTGGGTATTGCAGTACACTGGTATTTTCCTACAACGCTGAATTTTTTTTTGTCATGGCATCCTTTTAAGAAGTGGGGTCTATGGATAGTAAAAGTCCCTTTAAAGAGGTATTCCAGTCCCATCAAGTTATTTTTCCATGCCTCAGGATAGGAGGATAGGGATAACTAATAGATCATAGGAGTCCCACTGCTGGGAATCCCACCAACCAGGAGTAAGGGGCCCCATACCCCTGGAAGACCCCTGAAATAAATGAATTGGAGTGGGGCACATACACGGCTGCTCCATTCATCTTTATGGGACTGTCGAAGGCTCCTCTATTTCTAGCAGTCCCATAGAGATAAATGGAGTGGCGGTGTGCATGCTTAAAGGGGTTGTCCGAGTTATTTTATTTGTTCTTTGTATGTTCCTAACTAGGCAAATGTAACAGCTTTCCAATTAATTCACGTTATCTCCAGTGGCTCAGATTTCACTGAGGGTCACATGACCTGTGATGTCAGCGTCTCTCCCTGCTCTGATAATGTTCGTGCACAAGCCTGTACACGAGACGTCACTGTGCTGGCCACGCCCCCTTCACTGCCGGCTGCTGCTTATTGCTCTCTCACAGGATTCTTAACCCCTTTCAGCTGCACAGACTCAGGGCTGAAGTGTTTACTGACTAGCTGCAGGCAGTGAGGAGACAAATGCTGGGCACAGGAGGTAAAAGAGAAGTTCTGCAGAGCATTGCAGGTAGGGGGAAGATCCTGTGTGTATTAGCAGTGTCATTGTACAGCTAGGACTTGTAGTTCTACACATACAACATGTTGCTGAGTCTCCCAGCAGGCAGACATGTTACTCAGGGCAGCACTTGTATTCACTTCCTTAGCAGTGCAGGGGAAGGGGCAGAGATTGTTGTTACTGCAGGTAAAAAAAAAGTGCCAGAAGTGAACCAGGGAAATGAGAAAATAGATTTTTTTTTTCTAAAACTTGCTTAACTTAGTTATATATTACTGACTATCAGATTTACAGTGCTATATATATTTTTTCCATAACTCGGACAACCCCTTTAACCTGCTGCTCCATTCATTTTGAGGGTCTGCACAAGGTACGGGGCCCCTGTTCTCATGATCGTCCCCAGTAGTCGGGCCTCCATTCATTTAATAGTGATCCCCTTTCCTGTGGACCCATCTGTTGACAGCTGTTTCGTAGTTCTTGCCCCTCCTTTAACTTATATTCAATGCACAATGGAAAAAAAAACATGAAAATGAGCCCATGCCAGCCCAACCAGAGACTCCTCTCAAAGAAAGAGTGACCTGTTTATAGATGGCTGTTTCTGGGTTCTTGTCCCTCCTCTAACTTACTTTCAGACAATGCATAATGGGAAAAATTAAAGCATAAAAATGATCTTATGTCAGCCAAACCAGAGACTTCTCTCAAAGGTAGAGCGAAATCTATCTCTAGATATTACGCTTTAAACTGTGGGTTCTAATCAGAAGTCAAATTCTTTTGTACTTTTCTTGCGATGAGCAGAGCCTGTGGTCCCTGACAGATGTTTATCTCGCCCTGCCATATTGAAATAACATGCACATTCAAGAGCATGTAAATGATGGAAGCAGAGCTGGGAGCTGTACAGCTACCAGATATGCTAGGTCTACAACCAGCTCAAAGGGAATGTCTCATCAGAAAATGGACTATTGTTTAAATCACAGTTTTTATGTTTAACATATTTTTAAAGAATTGTTTGATATTTTAAGTTTTCCATGTCAATATCTGTTTTTAAAAACAAACAAACAAACAAACAAAAAAACAATCCTGCAGTTTTCACACTGGCCACTAAGTTAATAATAGGCAACTTCTTGGTCTGCACAGATCACTTTACTGCAGTAATCTGCTTATATGTCATTCTAATCCTGCCTGTAAGTATATCACCTCTGTGTACAAATAAGACAGGGTCCACCATTCACAGTAGGTGATTGTCAGAGCTTATCTATTCTTTCCTTGTACAGTGATCCATTCTCTGCACAGGTCACAGAGCATGCCTAGAATACTCTCCCATAGAAGTCAGTGAGGTCCCCTCCTGACCATTGTGTGTATGGCCCATGGCCCTGCTGTAAAGCAATTTTCTTAATGCTGTCTAAATGCTGTAAAGAACAGCTCGGACAAGATGGCTGCCCCCATAATCATGTTCAGGAAATAGAATAAATAAATGTGCAATCGTAAAATAAATAAAGAATAGAAAAAAGAACCTGTGTTGCTGTCTGGTTTTAACTGGCAGTTACAATTTTTGGTGACACATTTCATTTATGGGCAAGTCCACACATAACGGAATTTCTGCCATTTTTTTTATTGTCCAGATCTGTAGATAGAAAACCAGCAGCAGATAAAAGTATGAGCAAAGTGAATGAGATTTGTACAAATCTCATCCTCACACTGCATAGATTTTTTAAGCCACAGCATGTGAAGTTCTAATGGGAAATCAGAAGCGGGTGGTTTGTTGAATTTCCCCTTTGAGGTCAATAGGCAAGTCGAAATCCACAACAAAGCCCAAAGCACTAGTTCCAATACACACAGGGAGAGTGAAGCATCAGCTACTGTGATAAATTTGATGCATCTTTAAACTGTCCAGTCTAAAGGTGGCCGTACACATTAGATACAAGTTAGTTGATGGCTGAACAGCTGTTGAACAAACATCTGGTTATTGATCATTTCGCAGACACGATTATACCCATTTAAGTCCATATTGGCGATACAGTTATTCAAACTGGCCATACATGTTCAACGAAAGAGGGCGATGGGCAAAAAATCTTCCAGGGAATGTTTTTTTATTGAAATTGTCAGTTTTGATCCACTTTACTTAATGTGTATGGCCAGCTAAAGTCTTCATTGTTTAAATCTGCCCACTGTACCCAGGATTACCCTATTGTACAACTTAGTCCATTATAGGCTATTTTTTAAGAATTACACTGTTGGGGCAAGTGAGCAGGGACATTATATAGTTGAGCAGAGAAAGAAAGAAAGAAAGAAAGAAAGAAAGAAAGAAAGAAAGAAAGAAAGAAAGAAAGAAAGAAAGAAAGAAAGAAAGAAAGAAAGAAAATTGATAGATATATAGATATGAGAAAGATAGACAGATAGATAATATTACAAGAAAGAAAGAAAGAAAGAAAGAAAGAAAGAAAGAAAGAAAGAAAGAAAGAAAGAAAAGACAGACTACAGAGACTAAAGACTTCAGGGTCTCTTATAATAACACATGAAAATTTGTAGATTCAATGTCAATAAAAAGTCTCTGAACATGAGTGAAAATACAACAATAAGAAGGGGATTAAGATGCATTTTCGTACTGATCAACTTATCCCTGTTTTCAAAAGCACATAAATGTAAGAAAATGACTGAATATTGTCACCACTAGGGGGCTGATGTGTATACAACCGTATACAGCTCTATTTAACATGAATAGAAGCCAGGTATGGATCGGTCTTCTAGTTTTATCAACAGAAAAGCATGTGTGGCTAACTAAAGGATTTGGGGCTCTGTTGCAAAAGTTCAGCTTTGATCCCCACACTTGTCTAAGTTGTAATAGAAAGAAACATATACTATAGAAACTATAGACTTTGGAGTCCCTTATAAGAACACATGAACATTTGTAGATTCAAGGTTAAGAAAAAGTCTATGAACATAAGCGTGAAAATAGAGTACAAGTATAAAAAGAACAAGGGGGTTAAGAAAGAAAGAAAGCAACATGGATAGAAAGAAGGTAGATAGATAGCTAGATAGATAGATAGAAAGAAAGAAAGAAATAGGGAAAGAAAGAAAGAAAGAAAGAAAGAAAGCAACATGGATAGAAAGAAGGTAGATAGATAGATAGATAGATAGAAAGAAAGAAAGAAATAGGGAAAGAAGGAAAGAAAGAAAGAAAGAAAGAAATAACTATGGTCATGAAGCTGAAAGCTGTGCATTCATATAGAGGATACACCTTTTAGATATAAGGATGTCTCATACTATTCGCACGCTTATGTTGGCGCATGGTAATGGTAAGCACCATACTCTATTATTGATATCATAGTTGACTATGTTTCTTCCCCCCACTCCCTTCATGAGAAAAGAAAGAAAGAAAGAAAGAAAGAAAGAAAGAAAGAGAAAGACTATAAACTTTAGGGTCCCTTATAATAACATGACAATTTGCAGAATTAATGTCAAGAAAAAGCCTGAACAGAGTAAAAAAGGTTATAAGTTTTAACTTATGTTTTAGGTATGTTGTATCATTGTTTAAAGAAATTCAAGTGCTCTGGTCTTTGCAGACTTGGCCAAAGTTAACTTGACTTTACTTTTTTTTTTTGCCAAATTACCCCAAATAAGTCAGTTACTTATACACACTTCACTCATTTCCATTTTGTTATAAATCATTAATGTGTGTTTATTGCTTCTTTTTACCACTTTTTTGTGTTCACAGAAAACGTATGCCTGGATAGACCAGATGTTTTCCATTATGGTCTATGGGAAAAAGTTTTTGATGGGATGGGGAATGGCATGTGACTGAAGTCATTTCAGAAAGTTTCAAGGCGAAATCAGAATATATTTTAATTTAGAGTTTAATATGCTAGATAATTTTATTTTCCAATAATTTCATATTTAGCTTTGTATATGTTTTATCTAGCTGTCCAACACTGAAACATATTTAGAGAACTGTAAAGTATGCCTATGCAGAGGTACTGAAAAAAAGAGGACATACTAATGGCTTCATGAAAGTGAATAGAGGAAGCAGATAGGAGGCATTGTAGCATTTGTGATTTGGCCACAAACACCAGGACCCGCGGAGGTTTATCATAGGTTTTCATGGCCTTCGCCAGGGTATAGGTTGTGGTTATAGAACAGAAAACTTAATTTTTTCTCTAGGTGGTAGGAATCTAAAAAGGGTACGTTTAAGGGTATTTGTGCTGTTTAACAGCTTTACAGGCATGCTTGTATGTCAAAAATTCAGAAAAAGGATAATGTAAAAGTTTGAATCTGGTATCTTCCTTATGCAAAGTACCTCGAGTAGTGATCTTGGTGGGGAACAATTAACACTGTTTGTGCTGCAATCACGGCCATTGTGGCATGATTAATGTGCCAAAGAAGATATGGTGTCAGCAGAAATCTTGTTTGTCAGCTCTAAAGGGAAGCTCCATCTTCAGATTCAGGATCTGTGGAATCGGACCCTTTTTGGCATGATCACTACTAAAGATAAGCAAATTTTTTAAAAATTCGATTTCCCGGTTTGTCTAATTTTTGATCCAAATTTATTCATGGTAAATTTCCTTAAAAAACGGCTATTTCCTGGCTGCAGAGAGCCTTTATAGTGGTGTAGAACACTGTGCCTTGCAGTAACACCCATAGGGAGTCTGCTTTTGTAGAGAAATAATACTGTGAGTCTGTATGACATGCAGATGACAGGCGTCGCTCTTAGAATCACTGCACGCTTCACTTATTTGGGCAGTCATGGGGCCAAAACTGACCAAATAACTCAAGTATGAAGAAGAAGTACACTCGTTTACACTGTCGTCAGGTGATTCGACAAAGATGTCTACAGAACCTGTTCTATTAAATGCTTATACAAGTTGAGCCCCCAAGTGGAGAGCTTGACAAAGGCTATGTGATAGCCGAAACGTAGCAACTTTTTATATTCACGTTTTTCATGTGAGCAGTTCCCAAGGTAAAGGAATTTTTCAACCGGACATGCTGCCTCCGACATCTTTTCCTGAATCGTTTACATAGGAGCCTGTATGGATCTAGGGGTCCAGGCTGGCTGTTGCATTCCGGTGGACCATAAGATCTGGCGAGTGCCAAATGCTGACAATTGGGCTTTCACTACGCAAGCAAGTGAGCATACATCGGGCCATTTGTGCAAGTGACTCAGAGGGACTCCCTGCCTCCATTTTCCACTGCATACTGCCACGGTGAGTCTTGGTCCTCTGCCTCATCTTCATTATCGCCCTGTATCTCTGGCTGGTCCTGCTCCTCCTCTCCTGTCACCTGTGTGTAAAAAAAAAACAATTTCGCTACACATTGCTTGTGCTACAATGTCCTCCTCCTCCTCCAGTTCAGCCCCCACAGGGCTCATGTGGCCGTGAGATCTAGGCACCACGTCTCCAGTTCCCTGACCTGCCAGATTTACCAGAATCTGTTCCAGGACATGAAGCAGTGGAATGTCGTTGTTCATCCGGTAGTCCTGGCGACTTACCAATAATGTGGCCTCCTCAAAGGGCCTGAGAAAACGGCAGGTGTCACGCATGAGCTGCCACTGATTGACATCGAAGTTACACAGGGGAGTACTCCTGTCCGCTTGGATCATCAAGAAATCGTTTATGGCCTTTCTCTGTTCGTATAGTCGGTCCAACATATGGAGGGTAAAATTCCAACCGGTGGAAACATCGCATGTCAGCCTATGTTGGGGGATGCCGTTCTGCCGCTGCAGATCAAGGAGGGTGTGCTTTGCGGTGTACGAGTGGCTGAAGTGCATGCAAAGTTTCCTGGCCATTTTTAGGATATCTTGCAGATGGGAGGAAGACTTCAGGAACCGCTTGACAACCAGATTGAACACATGAGCCATGCAGGGTGCAAGGCTCAGCCCTCCTTGACACAGCGCCGACACCATGTTCTTCCCGTTGTCGGTCACCATGGTTCCAATTTTGAGTTGTTGCAGAGAAAGCCAGGATTCAATTTCTTGACGAAGGACATGGAGCAGTTCCTCCCCTGTGTGACTCTGTTCTCCCAGGCAAACGAGGTGTAGAACAGCCTGACGCCACCGTTCCCTGCAGATGTGGTATGCTGGAGAAGCACTGTGAATTGTCCCTGCAGTTGAGGCTGAGGACACGGTGGAGGATGAGGAGGCCGAGGCGTACATTGTCGCAGGACCAACAGGGTGAAAACGTAGAGCTGGAAACGGCGTTACCTGGCCAAATTGCTGGTGTTGCTGGGCAGGAACCACATTTACCCAGTGGGCAGTAAAGGACATATATTGTCCTTGACCGTAGTTACAACTGCCGACCAATTTTCCAAAGAAAGCTGTTTCACAAAAAAATTTGCTCACTGAATGGCTAATCGACGTAATTCGGTCCATACAGCAAACGGAGGTCTACAATCAGCCATCAATTTTCTCAAAAATGGCTGTTTCACAAAAAATTCCGCAACGAATGGCTAGTCAAAATAATTCGGTCCATACAGCAAACGGAGGTCTACAATCACCCATCAATTTTCCCAAAAAAGGCTGTTTCACAAAAAATTCCCCAACGAATGGCTAATCGACATCATTTGGTCCATACAGCTAAAGGAGGTCTACAATCACACATCAATTTTCCAAAAAAAAGGCTGTTTCACAAAAAAATGCTCCAACGGATGGCTAATCGACGTAATTCGGTCCATACAGCAAAAGGAGGCGTACCATAACCCATTAATTTTCCCAAAAAAGGCTGTTTCACAAAAAATTCCCCAACGAATGGCTAATCGACGTAATGTGGTCCATACAGCAAAAGGAGGTGTACAATCACCCATCAATTTTCTCAAAAAAGCCTGTTTCACAAAAAATTCCCCAACAAATGGCTAATCAATGTAATTTGGTCCATACAGCAAAAGGAGGTCTACAATCACCCATCAAATTTTATTTTTATTTTGCCACTAATACAGGCCACAAAAGGCTTTAGAACATATAACTGCACCGATGAACGTCAAATAATAATTTTTTTTGCCACTAATACACGCCAAAAAGGGCTTTAGAACATAGTGATGAGCAGCATAGGCAATATTCGAATTCACGATATTTCGCAAATTTTTGGCCAAATATTCGCCACAAATTCGAGAATTCGTGATCTCCAGTCATCATTTACTTGATTGCAAAAATCGGAAATGTAATATATTCGCGATAAAAGTTCGCGATTAGAATATTCGAAATCAACACTAAGGGGTAGACAACTTTCCTATTGGTTGCTAGGGATGTTGCTAAATTCTGATATTCGCAATAAATTTGTGATTAGAATATACGTGATCAGCACTATTCGTGAATACGAATATATAGCACTATATTCTAAATATTTGCAAATTCTCGAAGTGGCGATATTCACGATTAAAATTCATGATTCGAATATTCACGCTCAACACTACATATAACTGCACTGCTGAATGGCAAATAGGCCCTTATTTTTTTCAACTTATACAAGCCACAAAAGGCTTTAGAACATATAACTACACATCTGAACAGCAAAAAATATTTTTTTTTGCCACTAATACACGCCAAAAAGGGCTTTAGAACATATAACTGCACTGTTGAATGGCAAATATATATTTGTTTGCCACTAATACACGCCAAAAAGGGCTGTAATTTTCTCACTTTACCACACAACGGCAAATATTTTTTTGTGTGCTACTAATACACGCATTATTTTTTATTTATTTATGTAGCGCCATTATTTTCCGTGGCGCTGTACAAAGTATAAACATACAAAAGTGGTTAGAATAACACACTGTACAATTGAGCCATCCAGTAATTCAAGACAGATACATACAAATTATATAAGATTTGAAGAAGACACCAAAATTGGTAATATGAGTAATCTATCAGAAACTGAATACAATAGGAGGAGGTCCCTGACCTCGCAGGCTTACAATGTAGAAGGTAGGGGGTGGAAACAAAAGGGGAGTAAGAGAAGGTGTCAGCAGATGAGGGAGTGAGCCCCAACATCCAGCTTTAACAAATTATAGGCTTGTCTGAATAGGTGAGTCTTGAGGATACGTTTAAAAATGTCCAGACTTTGAGCATGACGGATAGGCTGTGGAAGAGGATTCCAAAGTAGAGGTGACGCCCGTGAGAAGTCCTGAATGCGAGAATGAGAAAAGGTGACCAAGCTGGGCGATAAGAGGGTATCCTGGGAGGAGCGAAGATTCCGGGAGGGGTGGTATGTGGAGATTAATACTGAAATGTAGGGAGGGGATTGGTTGTGTAGAGCTTTGTATGATAGTGTCAGGAGTTTGAACTGGATCCTTTGGGCAATTGGCAGCCAGTGGAGGGATTGACAGAGAGGGGCGGCATACACAACATAATGTATAAATGCACCGTTGAACGGCAAATAAGATATATTTTTTTACTACTAATACATGCCAAAAAGGGTTTTAGGACATATAACTGCACCGCTGAACGGCAAATAATATATATTGTTTTTCCACTAATACATGCCATAAAGTGCTTTAGAACATATACCTGCTCTGCTGAACTGCAAATAGGTTCTTATTTTTTCCACTTATAGATGCCACAAAAGGCTTTACAACATATAACTGCACCGCTGAATGGCAAATATGTTTTATTTTGCCACTAATACATGCCACTAAAGGCGTTAGAACATATAACTGCACCGCTGACCGGCAAATATAATTTTTCCTTTTCCACTAATACATGACAAAAACGGCTTTAGAACAGATAACTGCACCGCTGAGTGGCAAATATATTTTTTCTTTTTCCACTACTACATGAAACAAAAAGTTTTATAACATATAACTGCACTGTTGACCAGCAAATAAGATTTTTTTTTCCACCAATATATGCCACAAAAGGCTTTAAAACAAATACCTGCACCGCTGAACGGCAAATATATTTTACTTTTGCCACTAATACACGACAAAAAGGGCTGTAATTTTAGCACTTCAACACACAATGGCTAATAAGCCCCTTTTTTCCCACTAATTCAAGACAAAAAATGCTTTTGAAAATATAACTGCACCGCACAAGGGCAAATAAGACATATAAATATTTCCTTGTAATAAACCCTTCTAATGCCTGTTTCAAATAGCATTTTCACCCTAATAAGAATTTAGCAATTTGGGTCCCCAGTCAGTGCAGCAAGGTGTAATAGGATTGTTCCTATTACCCAGGCTGTAACCTCCCCTACTGAACCCTGTTCAACATAAATGTTGCGGAATGAGTCCTCCCTGTCCTTTCCCTACACCTTGTATATTCTTTCCCTGCACTTATAAATTGTTTTTTTTTTAGCACAAAATGAGTAGCAGTTTCCCTAACTCCTGCTGACATCTCTCCCTGCACTAAGTACACTGGTAAATGGCAGAATCCAAGATGGCTGAGGCTATTTATAGGGCTGTGACATCACAGGGCTGGCTGCTGATTGGCTGCATGCATGGCATTATGGGTGATCCCGCTTTCCCAGAGTTCCTTGCTCCATGTCCTCACACGTGCAGCAGCCATTTTTGGAAAAAATGCGATTCGTTACCACGAAGCACGAGGAAATTCGGATTCGGTGCACATCGAATTTTTCCTGAAAATCGGATCGAATTCAACTTCGGCAGCTTTGATTAGCTCATTCTAGTCACTACACACTAAAATGTATGATAAAAGGCTGACATCACTAATGTCTTGTATACTTTACCATTGCCATTTACCTCAATGTGTTCTGTTCCTGAAGAAGATATGTATCATATCTAATCATATCTGATCATATACATTTATATCATTTCTTATGTACTAAAGTAGTTACAACAAAAAATCTTATGAAGTAAACTTTGTTCTCTGTTGACCAACACACCACACAGAGTCAAAAAATACAAATAGTCTGACTTTTAGAAGTTCTTCACATATTCTTCTATATACTTGATCTTACAATGCATTTAGTACCAATCAACTTACCCCTGTTTCCACAAGCATATAAATATGAAAACATGACTGTATATTGTCACCACTAGGGGGCTGATGTGTATACAACCTTATAACGCTCCATTTAACATGAAGAGAAGTCAAGTAAGGTTTAGTCTTCTAGTTTTAGCAACAGAAAAACATGTGTGGCTAACTAAAGGCTTTTGAGACCTGTCGCAAGAGTTCACCTTTGATCCCCCCACACCTGACAAAAAACAAAACTGCTGGCCACCTTTCCTGTAACTATGCCATAAGTTGTAATATTTTCTAGCAGCTCAATATGTTAAAATTAGACATAATCAAATTTCTTTAAAATTCGATTTGGCTAATTCGCCGAATTTCACAAAAAAATTCGCTTTGTGGCGAATTACTTTGTCACGAAGTGCATTTTTTTGTAAGTAGCGGGTGCAATGACAGGGAGCTGCGATAGTGCCACCCCCATCATTGTACCCCTCAGATGCCACGTTCATACATGATCGCGGCATCTGAGTGTACAAACAGTGTGAAATGAACATTGAAAAAACATTACCTCAAACTTACCGCGTCCATTTGATTGCAACAGGCCGGCCGGAGTGATGATGTAATCTAGCGCCACACGTGATTTCGGCCGAGATCTTGAAGCAAGATACAGGCTGGCGGCCCTTCACGCACAAATGGAGGCGTTAAGTTTGAATTTCAGGATTAATCGACATGAAGCACGAGGAAATTCAGCTTGTAGGTGAATCGAATAATTCCTGAATTTCGGATCGAATTCCACTTCGTGGGATACGATTCGCTCATCTCTAGTTAAAATAACAAAGAAACAATACTTACCCATTGAATCCCCCACCACACCTCTGTAACATTGGATAGTCAATACTACACTATTCAGCTCTGCTCATATGATATATTGGCAACACTATCTCACCTCCCACCCTTACAGCTAGCATGGTGGAACAACTGTACAGTATTAAGATACAATGTACCGTGGCCCAGTCTCTTCATGTCTGCCACAGCTGCAGCTCTTTTGTGACATACAGCTGCATGGTTGGATCTGTTAAGTCACCCATCGACTCAGAGCTAATAGAAGCCCATTCATTGCATTGGTGGGAGGGACCACCCAACCTTAGGAGCCCAATTGCAACGGTATCCCCTATAGCTATTCCACTATAGTGTGACTGAACAAATATACTAAGATATAGTAGGTTGGCACTGTGGTTTGCAAGTGGTGTCTAGGGGAGGCGTCCCACTGGCATATAGCGAAGAAGGACCAGCACTCACTTTCTTGACAATATGAAGAAATTTTATTCAAAGCATAATAGCATCATAGTGACTAGTTTCGGCTCAAGCTGGAACCTTATTCAAACTGCAAATTCGACCATAATTTTTGAAAAAAATTCTTCAGATTCCTTTAGGTACAATTTTTCCAGAGAGAGAGAGAGCGAAAGCGAGAGAGAGAGAGAGAGAGATTCAGAGACAGAGACATTTTCCAGGCCTCTAAAGTACTTTAAATTCGGGTAGAATTGATCCGTACCAGAATCGAGTTTCTTGACACAAACAAATTTTAAGAAATTTTCTCATCTCTATTCCCATTTATGCAATACTGATATACTCGTGTACTCAAATGCCAAAAAGACACTCTTTTGGTATCTATTAGGCTTACCAGGCAATATGGACAGGTTTGACCTAGGCACCGAAGGCTTTTCTGAAACATAGATTGAACATGCTTTCCAAACACCACAACCTACGGTGATCCTTGTCCAATCTGAACATTCAGAGAGAATTTCCCATATTTTTTATATATTAACTCCTTCCTAACATATAACGTAATAGTACGTCATGGCGGCAAGTGACTTGCCGCATTTTGATGTACTATTATGTCATGGTAATTGCGCAGGCAGCGGAACAATGCGCTCCCGATCACTGCAAGGGCCCGGCAGTTCCTAATAGCCGGGCCCCTGCTGTATCCGCCGAAATTGCTGTAAAAGCCGATGCCAGCAGATTAACTTCTTCTATGCCATGGCCAGCGCTGACCGCGGCATAGAAGGGGCTCCTGACTGCGGGTGAGGGAGCCTTGCACGACATCGGGACCTGCCTTCTACGGGGGCCAAGGAGATCCAGCCCCAGGCTCGTCTCCTAGGCAACCTGTTAGTGTATGATTCAGATGTATTGTAATGCAATGCAGAGGGGATCAGACCGTCAAACGTTGAAGTCCCAGAGTAGGGCAGAAAAAATTGTTTTAAAAAAAGCAAAAAAAGTGTTTTTAATAAAAAAATAATAATATAGGAAAAAAAGGAAAAAAACACACATATTAGGTATCACTGCGTCCGTAACGACCAGCTCTATAAATATATCACATGTTCCACTCTGTCTCATAAACACAGCTCTATAAATATATCACATGTTCCACTCTGTCTGATAAACACCATAAAAAAAACAAAAAAACTGTAAGAAAAGCCATTTTTGTCCTCTTACATCACAAAAAGAGCAAGACCAAGCAATCAAAAAGTTGTATGTTCCACAAAATGGTACCAATAAAACCTCACCTGATCCCGCAAAAAATGAGACCCTACCTAAGACATTCAGTCAAAAAATTAAAAAAACTATGACTCTCAGACAATGGAGACAGTAAAATATTATTTTTTTTTCCTTCAAAAAACTGCTATTATTGTGTTAAAGTGAAATAAAAAAATAAAGTATACATAGTATGTATCGCCACGTCCGTAACAACCAGCTCTATAAAAATTTCACATGACCTAACCCCTCAGCTGAACACCGTAGAAAAAATTAAATAAAAACAGTGCCAAAAAAGCCATTTTTTGTCACCTTACATCCCAAAAATTGCAACATTAAGCGATCAAAAAGGCATATGCCTCCTAAAATAGTACCAATCAAACTGTCACTTCATCCCACAAAAAATGAGACCCTCAGACAATCAGTAAAAAAACCTATGACTCTCTGACAATGGAGACACTAAAATATGATTTTTTTTGCTTCAAAACCCTCTAATTGCCCAAACGGTGCAGTTAGGTTAGTGTTATGTCCTGTGCCACTATAAGAGACCTTGACGAGGTGCGCTGGCTCTGGTATGTTCTTGATATAAGAATATATTGGTGAAAGTCTCATTTTTAACACCAAAGTAAGGGTTTAGCCATATATTGTCAATTGCATTTACCATTGTAAATGGATATTAATTACCACAACAGAAATAAAAGTTAAGTTTTAACCATTTAGTGGCAGAGGTCAAGAATAGGTTAAAAAGATATAAGTAAGTGATTTGCCAATCTTGTGCACCAATTTTTGCAGTGTTTTGTTTTACATAATCAGTCACATCCAGACATTTAGCTATCCTGTGTAGGATGTTCTTGTGGCACATGTAGTCCGTTGCAGGCATGCTCCATTGTATGCATTTTTGCTAGGGATTACTGGTTGGAAATCCACAACAGCATTTGGGGTTTTGAGCATTTCTCTGCCTTTTGAGACCACTTTGCTTTGTCAAGTTATTTGTATATATATACCTGGAGGTGTGGAAACTCCTGGTTAGGTATTGTTTAGGTGCACCTGTGTAGTCTGCGTTACATGACTCAGTGATAGGTGGGACTCACAGCCTCCTCCCTCTTCCCATTGTATGTGTGATTCCACGCTGGAGGTAACTTGGGACCTATATCTTCCTTCCTCCTCCCATTGTATGTGTTATTTCACACTAAAGGTAACTGGGAGTTTTTTCCTGTGTGTTGGACTTTATGCTCCTGTAATAGCCCATATAGCCCCTGTAACTGCCCATACAGCACAGGTAGGTTAGCGTTAGTTCCCCTGCCACTATGAGAGACCTTGACGAGGTGCACGGGCTCCGGTATGTTCTTGATAAGAATATATTGGCAAAAGTCTCATTTTTAACATCAGAGTAAGGGTTTAGCCATATATCGTTAATCGCATTTACCATTGTAGCGCACCAAATTTTGCAGCAACTAAAAACCATACCAGCAAAATCTGAATTTCGAAAACCATACGGCGCTTCTTTTCTTCTGCGCCCTGCCGTGTGCCCTTACATCAGTTTAAGTAAAGTTTATGTAAACCGCAAAATCAGGGTAATAAATATTGAGTTTTGTTTGGCTGTTAACCCTCGATGTGTTCAAGAAAAAATTTATTAAAATGGAAAATCTGCCAAAAAGGTTTTCCTTTAATTCTTGTGGAACACCTTAAGGGTTAACAAAGTTTTCAAA
Organism: Bufotes viridis; assembly: GCA_033119425.1. Taxonomy (NCBI): domain Eukaryota; kingdom Metazoa; phylum Chordata; class Amphibia; order Anura; family Bufonidae; genus Bufotes; species Bufotes viridis. Next base: position 75,579,529 of record CM065598.1, on the reverse strand, counting down.
ATCAGTTTTGAGTAACCTGAGGGGTGTAGTTTCTACAATGGGGTGATTTATGGGGGTTTCCACTATGTAAGCCCTACAAAGTGACTTCACAACTGAACTGGTCCTTATAAAGTGGGTTTTGGAAATTTTCTTAAATATTTTAAGAATTGCTTCTAAACTTCTAAGCCTTCTAACGTCCTAAAAAAATAAAATGACATTTACAAAATGATGCCAACATAAAGTAGACAAATGGGGAATGTTAAGTAATAAATATTTTATGAGGTATCACTTTCTGTTTTAAAAGCAGAGAAATTGAAATTTAGAAAATTGCCAATATTTTACAATTTTTGGTAAATTTGGGATTTTTTCATAAATAAAGGTGAAATATATTGACTCAAATTTATGACTGTCATGAAGTACAATGTGTCATGAGAAAACATTCTCAGAACAGCTTGGGTAAATAAAAGTGTTCCAAAGCTATTACCACATAAAGTGACACATGTCAGATTTGCAAAAAATGACCTGGGCAGGAAGGTGAAAACTGGCCTGGGGTAGAAGGGGTTAAACACTCTAGGCAACTCATTCTTATTTTGCCATGTTTTTTTATATTGTCTTATTTGGATTTGCCGAACATTTAGATTTTTCCATTTCTATTTGCCTCGAAGCCCATTTTTTGTTTTGTTTAGCTCTATACATCGAATGTACATACATATGTTTTGAAGCCAGTAATTGGGGCCGCACCTTCGAAGCGTGAGATTCTAGCGAAGGAGAACAATCATTTCTCTTCATGTTATAATAGCAGAGACAGAGGGTCTAACCGGGGGTCGGATGAGGACGACTAGACACAATGATGCATTGTAATGATCCATTAGGGCGCAGTGATGAGAGGGTGTTCTAGATGGTTTATTTAGTCATCTTCTTCGAGGAAGACAAACTCATCCATTTATCAGCACCTTAATGTAATGCCACCATTGATCAGTCCCCGGTTTAGAAGGCACCGCGTTTATAGGAACAACATTGTGAGTCCCTGCTTGCTTGTTTTTGTTATGGAGGCCTGCTATTCTTCAAGCTTCTCATGTGTTACTTGCTTATCTAAGGTAATCCACTGTTCCCTGGCTTGGGGGAAGTCCACTTTGTTCGTTGGTACATAACATAACTGTTGTCCCCTTTGACTTTACGGTGAAATTAAAACCAAGACACTTTTTCTGATGTTTTGGAGATAAGAGGAGACTTAATCCCCGTGTCACAAAGGAGCAGAAATTCATCTATACATCATCACATCGTTATTAGACTTGTCCGTGGTTAGCTCAACGCAAACATCATCCTAGGTTTTCTTTCAAACTCTGGCAATGTCAAGAAAATACCTCGGAGCTATGTGTTATGTGAGGATGAAACTAAAGTAGCCTTGCGTGGCAACAGAAACAGAGATGCATTGTTTTCTTCTTCTATGTAAGCCCATAACTGGCCTTTAATAAAATCTCACCAGCGCTAGATGTAAATACCATCAACGAACAAATGAACTATCAAATATCGCCTTGGTTTTTTTAATGTTGGAAGTCTGACGATTGCTCTAAGCTTGAGTGAATCACCCTGGGAGGAACAATTTAGATAGGGAAAAGATGAAAGGTTTATCTGATTGGAGTTGAAATGATGATTGATTGTGACAGGGAGAAATGGCCTAATTTTACAGGAACCTGGGAAACGGGAAAAGACAGGATTGTGGCATTGTTAACTCTATGAAAGAGCCCGCCACACACTAAACTGCAAGAAAAGATGTTAGTGTCTACAGAAGTCAGATAATTGCAAAGATTTGGCATGTTCAATTGGACTGTGTAGAGTAGATAGATAATTTGATGTACAGTTAGATATATATGACAGGTAGATAGATAGATAGATAGATAGATAAGATAGACAGATGATAGATAGATAGATAGATAGATAGATAGATAGATAGATAGATAGAGATAGTTTTTAGATGTATGAAGTGTAGATATAGGATGGAAATAAAATAAAAACTTAAAAGATAGATATTAGATAGATAGATAGATAGATAGATAGATAGATATTAAATAAAAATGGATATAAGAAAAATAGACATTAGATATATATATATATCAGAATTAGATATGATGGATATTAGACAGATAGATGTAATATAGATCTAAGATATAGGATAAATATGTATATGACAGATATAAGATAGATATTAGATTGATAGATATTAGATTAAAGATAAATATAAAATATAATAAATAAGTATATGATAGATAAATATTAGATAGATTGATAGATATTAGATGTATATTACATAGATACACAGATCTGAAATAGATCGCTATAAGACAAATATATGACTAGATACTAGAGACAGAAAGATGGACAGATATTAGATATAAGATAGATATTATAAAAGATAGATATAAGATACAGGACAGATAGGTATAGGACAGATATAATATAGATATTAGATAGATAGATAGATAGATAGATAGATAGATACTGTGGATTATTAAAATAGATAGTACATACTAGATACATAGTTATAAGAGAGCTGGATGGATAGATATGACAAACATAAAACTAGATATCTGCTGCTTTCTTTTGTGTTAGTGCTAGAAAGCAGGAGCGAGTATGTGGAAGAGAGCAGAAAGCTCTCAATATGATCAGGATAATGTGCAGAGTACATATGGGGGCAAGCAGAGCAGAATGTGTGTGAGGTGTAGTTTCAGCCAATAGATGCAGAGCAGGAAGTTTGTGAAGTGTAGTTTCAGCCAATAGCTGTAGAGAAGGAAGTGATGTCAGATAAAGAGCCGTTGTTTTGACAACTTCCCCTGTACAGGCCAGTGACAAGCAGCCATTTTGATATTATCAGTGGTCTTAAGAGTATATGATGTGCAGAACATCTCTAGGGGAATTGGAGTTAAAATATTGACAGCTCTGGTATGTTACAAGACCTAGTACGTCTATTTTACTTACTATGAACATTCGCCCCATTTCACTTTAATAAAAGTGGCAGGAGGTATGGAGTTGTTCTGCATGCTGAATCCATGTATTTGCTGTATTTCTGATAGTTGACAAAAAAAGCTTTTTGTGGGTTTCTTTCCTAACACCCTGCACCACAATGTCCACTTTGTGCCTGCACTGATGTCCAGGGCTGAAAAAAGAGACAAGACTCGTTTTTTATCTAGTGTATAATTAAAGCCTTTAAGAAAGTAAATATCCGTTCTGCTTGGAAGAAATAGACCGCGGTTTAGAAGGGTTTCAAACACTGTGCAAATGCTGGGTCTGCCGGACCATAACTTCTATATCTGCATATGCTTCTGCGCCTGGTATTTTCATCTAAAGTTCATTTAATTTCTAGTTCTCAACTTGTAGACCTTACTTGTACATTATCTATTTATCTTTCTTTCTTTCTTTCTTTCTTTCTTTCTTTTTCTTTCTTTCTTTCTTTCTTTCTTTCTTTCTTTCTTTCTTTTTCTTTCTTTCTTTTCCCATGATGGGAGTAGGGGGAAGTAAAATAACCAACTATGATATCAATAAAAGAGTATGGTGTTTACCACACGCTAACATAAGCGTGCGAATAGTATGAGACATCCTCATATCTAAAAGGTGTATCCTCTATATGAATGCACAGCTTTCAGCTTCATGACAATAGTGCTGGAACTGTAGTTCTTCCATAGACATAATTGGAAAGGAAATTAAATTCTATATCTAACAATATAGATTTGCAGATGGTGCAGAGCTAAGTGTGAACCCAAGTTACTTCTGTGTTGTAATAACTTAAACCGTTTGTCCGACCCCCCAACAATTGTAGTTATGTGCCAAATCTGCTCTGCCTAATGAAGCAATGAGACTTACTAGTCATTGATGCTTCTCATTGATGCTCCAAGGGTTCCATCCCCTTGTTTTCCATCCCCTGTAGACCTTCCATCTGTCATCACAAGCACTGCTGCAACCTGTCTCTGGTCTCAGCAGTGACATGTCCTAAAATGACACATGTTGCTACATTTTCGTGCAATTCAAGCCGAAATCTATGTACGCTCACATTAGTAAATATGGCTCATTGTGCCTAAATTCATAAGCATCTTTTTAGGAAATTCCATAGAGGTCCAAGATACCCATAAATATAAGGAAAAAAAATTATAATATGAAGTGACTGCGACAGGACCCCCATAAATGTGATGGCCACAGGACTGCCACAACAGTAACAATAAGATGAACCCTAAAGCAGTGGTATTTACAGGAAAAGAATAACAATGATGACTACATTACTCCCATAACAGTAACCACTAAGATGACCCTCATAACAGTGACATCCACAGCGAACAACAATGAAATCCATAGCTAGAAGGGTGCTGTACCTGGCTGGAAGAACTTAAAGAGCCAACTTTTGATATATTATAGCGACGTATCAAAGTTTTTGATTGGTGGAGGTCTAAATGCTGAGACCCCCACCGATTGCTAGAATGAGAAGAGAGAATGCTCACATAGCGCTCTCTCTCTCCTCACTGTAGGAGATGAAAGCAAGATAGACTTTTACTAAGTCCGTCTCCTGCAGCCAGGACAGAGAGCCCTATACTAGTGCTTCTCTATCCTCATTCTAGTGATCGGTGGGGATCTCAGCACTAAGACTGCCGACGATCAAAACCTTCGATTTTTTGAAATCACATTTCATAAAATTTTCATAAAATCGCAGAGGCCCTTTAATGCCTGTGGCTCAGATCCAGTGGTTAGTGATGAGAAAGGTACGATCAGTTCAGCAGTGAATCGGACATCACTGGGCCTGCTACCAGTTGACTATATGGCACATACTGAACTGGGAACTGAAAGTGGCCCTGGAAAAAAAAAATGTATTTGAATGTCATAAAAAATCTGTGGATAGACCCCAAAACAGCAGTGTAAGACGGCAGAGGAATCCCACAGAACCGGAAGACTTTTGCAAGAAAGAATGGATGAATATCCCTCAAACAAGAAAAAAAAAACATAAAACCTTCTTGGCTGGCCACAAAAAGTGTTTACATTATGCAATACTTGCCAATGAGGTTACCACTTGGTACTAACCATGCAGGGTGCCCAAACTTTTGCTTTGGGCTCTTTTCTTTTTTTCTTTTGAAAATGTAAAAGATTAAAATAAAATTGCTTAACATAGAAAGAGAATGTGTCATCTTTAACTTTATGCCTTTTGGAGATCATTTCATCTTCAACTTGCTTAACTGTTCACAGTAACAGTAATATTTACCAGGGGTGCCCAAACTTTTTTAGGCCACTGTAGATATTGATTTGCTATAGATTTGAAAAAAAATAATATGAAATCACCAAAAACTCTTTTTCCTATATGTTCTTTATATTAAAGGGAAAGACTGATTGTGCCAAGATCTTTCGAATCATCATCCCTATAATATTACGAATATCCATCCACGATCCAACAAGCAAGGGTTAAAGCACAACATAGGTGGAATGAAATCCTATATTTTCAGATGTAGTAAATGGCCCTCGCCCCCAGTTTTTAATGATGATTTAATGATGGTCTCAATCCGGTTACATGGAACAACATTCTGACTTGTTCTGCAGCATGTTTATCATTATTTTTATCCCTCTCCCCGGAGATATGACCTTCTGAAGTATTCTGCTTTTGATAATTTTGTGCATACCTCTGCCATTAACAGACAAACGCACCATTACCAATAAGCCCCTGTCAGTTTATCAAAGGCAGAATAGTTACAGAACAAAGTCAGCACGCAGAAGGACATGATTCACATTTAAGACAGCAGTCCATCCTCATTTCCTTTTCATGTGGTGAGTGCAGATTGGATTTTTAACTCTTTGTATACACAGAGGGATGGCTAGTTATGCTACCAAAGAGCGCAAGAATTCAGCGGGGCAAGGAGCGTTACATGTGAGCTACTGAACTTGTTGAACTTTGACCTTTTTTTTTCAAAAAATTCTTTTTCAGTGACTGCTTTATGCTATTTCTAGGTCAATATCTACTTTTCTGCACAACATTTTTACTGCTATTTGTTTTTTGTTGCTGCCCTGTGGTGAGCCAATGTAACCTAAAAGTCAAAGCGACTCTTACAATTAAAAGATAATAAAACAAACCCCAAGAACTTAATCGAGAGGAGGTATTAAAAAAAACAAAGTTAACCAAGATGCTCCTCTCCGCAGGAGCTGCAGTCTATTTACTATTTAGCATATGTCCACACAGGATGGATACTCTGCAGATTTTCCACCGCAGAATTTCAGGAGACAAATTTGTGGCATTTATAAAATCTTATCTATATGCTACAGAAAAAATCCGTGCCGAATCTGCATGGAAATTGCCCAGAGGTGCTGGTTTTCCAGCTTATGTTGCATCTTTTCACCATGTTTGTCATCCTTTGCAATGTATAGGTTTAAAGGGGTATTCCTATCATGCTATTTTATACTTAACTGCTCCCGGCGCGCCATTCACTTCCTGGTTTCGGCAGGGGGTGGGCTCCATCTTGATTGACGTCTTCTCCCGGCCGGGCCGCGCGCTGGACTAAACGCGCACATCGCCGCGCATGCGCCCTGGTGACTTCTTCCTGGCAAGTATACTATACTGGCCAGGAAGAAGTATCCATAGTGCAGGAGCGGTGTCGGCGTGCGCTTTCAGGACTGCGTGCGGCCCGGCCGGGAGAAAAGAAGAAGTCGTCTGCGCAAGCGCGGCCACCGCGATTAGGGAGGAGAGCGGTGGCCGTGTCCAGGGGAGACGGAAGACAACAGTCAGGTAAGTATACCTTCATTTTCTTCTAAGGGGTGGGAATTAGTTAATTAAACATATTTAGAAAAATGATCACTGTTAAATCATTAACAGATTTAACAGTGATCATTAAGATGGGAATACCCCTTTAAATCTGCAACAGATCTGCAAAATCAGCATTTTCTATATTTTTTAACAGGCGTTGCTGTATGTGTTGCTGTGAATTGGCAGAGGATATTTTCTTTTGCAAATTATATCCCATGTGGATGTAAACTGTGTGCCCCTTGGTGCTTTTTATTTAACCTCCATCTACATGGCTCGTGTTTAATGGTTGCAACTCAAGGGCCCACCATTTAACTTGTGCCCACCAAGATACTGCAATGCAGTTGTTTAACTGGTCATGAATGGTTGGAATAGTGCTACAATAGTAGATACAATATTTTTTTATAGTTCTACAGTGAGTTCATGAAATCAATAAAACTCAAAAATGAAATGATTAGTTTAGAGGCGCCATGTGATGTGAGAACCTTTCACCGGGAATACTTGCTTCAACATTTGGCCACATGGGGTATTTATGAATCAAGAAGGGATACTGACCACATATTGACAACATGAAATTATATCAAGCACTGGAATGGTTTTCCAGTGAAAAAATAAATAAATAAAAAAGAGCCACAAGTATCTTAAAATAGCAAAAAGAAAAAAAAAACACCATTCTCTAATCCCTTCTTCATCCAGTTTACACCATGACAGCAATCTGGTAGGTGACTACTGCAGCCAATCACTGGCCTCAACCATCATGTGCTGTTCCTACTGACATAATTGGTGATGCCAGTAGAATGGCACATGACTGATGAGGAGACTGATGAGGCCACTGATTGCCTTCAGCAGTCCTATGCCCGATTGTTGGCAGCTGGTATAGACCAGCAGCGGACTGAAGGAGCATCTAAGCTGGATTGGCAAAGGATTGAAGAGTAGTTGTTTTTTTATGTAATTTGTGACTTTTTGGACCCACCCTTTAATAGTGTTCATCGTATAAAATAGAAAGATCAACATTAGCTCCTCTAGCAATAGAGCTGGTTGCTGCTGTAGAAGCATCTGGCTTTTCCTCACTCTTTGGTTGGAGTTGTATGCTTAGGTTGACCCCCTACATTTAATAACAGAGGGTTTAACCTCTTCTATAAAACTGACTCTAGAAGCAAAACCCTGTGCTCTGCTTTACCTGACCCACAACTCAGCTCAACAGGACCTGTTGGCTGTGCCTCCTTGCACCCTTATCTTTTTTGACTCTGAGGTTGCTGGAATATCTGTGATATCAAAGTTTCCAGTTCATGCACTTACATGTTTGAACCTGTTTCTTGGATTAGGCCATGTGTTGATTTTATAGAAAATATAACTGTAAACTTATGTCAAAAATCCCAAAATTCCTCCCAGTTTCCATTACAACTTTTTATTGCAAACTGAAAATGTAATTGTCTAGAAAGCTCTTTATTGTTAATGATAGAAATCTGTAAAGAACAATAAAACGTCTTACTTTAGAATTCCGGCGATCATATATTGCGAAGAATTTCTTAAGGATTCTTCCAATTATATTAATGAGAGTGAAACATGCCTCAGAAAGGAGTCTGCGTCCAAGAGTCAGTGTTTATTTTCTGGGAATTTTAGTGACCTATTCAAGTATTTATCTCTCCAGGAAATAATCCAGAATGCGTTTTTCAGGCACAATATGCATTAGCCCTGACATCCACTCTCAACAATAATGATTTTTGCAATTAGTCTGCCGACTTCTATCATTTGCTGGGACTTTAAGCTTTCCCTCTTGTTTGCTTGGGCTATATAATCGCCATCCATCGTTACCCAAACACATAGTTCCAAAGACATTAAGGCCCAAGTTAAATAAATGAAGCCCTGCTTGTTATATATTCTCCATTGATAAAGCTGGATGCAGTTTATAAAGCGTGACTCATGGCTGACTCTCTGTCTGTATAGTTCTGTGCTATATACATTCATATGAGTATATCGTTACTTACACAAATCAACAGTTAAAAAGGTCATTTGGAAAGAGAAATTGTTTTAAGGGAAGCAGACCCCGCTTGTTTTTTTTGGGGTTTGTCAATGAGTAAAGGAAAACACAAGCCATTATAAGCTTTCAACTTTTATTTCACAACCCCTTTCGGTACCATACATCTTTGTTGTTTATACAACTTTTGGTAAATATGTTTCGGTGGATGGACCATTTTTATACTTTGTTGCTTGCCCTGGGAATAACTTCATTACTTAATGCTGCTGAGTTTACATTTGTAGAAGGAATAGTAGATGGATTGTATATTTAATTAACTGGGAAATGCAGCTAGTACACTCAGGGTTGGACTATAGTGAAGGCACACAGACACATGCTGTAGGGCCACTACCACCTTAGAGATTCAGTTCCCTCAGTTCCTTCCAGCTCTTCCCAGAGCCTCCTGGCAGCAAGAAAAAGAAAAGATCCCTAAAAATAGAAAAGTTTTAGTGTGTTAATATGTGTAAAGAGTTTAGTATGCATCTGCAGCGATGCCTCAGAGAAGCCAGTGCAGATGATGGGAGTGGTAGTGGCCCTGAAGTAGTATTATTGTGTCACGGTGTCCTACCTCAGGCCTCTCTGGGGTTCGATGCAGTGAAAAAGAGGATGATGAAAGGAACCAAGCAGAGATTGTTGAACAAAGAACTTCTTCCTTTACTGAGTGCAAAAATAGATAACAGCACATTCATTAGCAGTTTGCACAAAGTACAATTTCTCACTTCCCTGATGATGGGGGTACGGCGGCTGGCAAAGTGGCAAAGAGTAAGACGACGCTTAAAAACTTGTTAGTGGACACTGTCTCTCTCTTTGGATTTCTTTCCCTACTGCTTTACTCTGGCACCTGTGGATGTAGGTGTCCACCAAATTTTGGAGGCTTCTATCAATGCCTGTCCTGAACTCTCTTGATAGTGTTTGAACTTGTTACCCACCACTTTGTAGCAGAGTCTTGATAGATTGACTGTATGATCACTCTGCTGACTAAAATACTCTATAGTTTACTAATCTTATGCAGCCTAGGACCCTGCAGTCTCCCTGAAGCAATAATGTCTGCCTAGGTGAGCCACCTCCGTGGTCCAGCAACCTGCAATCTTCTTGAGGCAATTACATCCTCCTTGAAGAGCTGCCTCTATGGTCCACAAAGCCTGGAGGAGCAGAAGATGGAACGCATGCTCCGTCATTCCTCACTTTTTACATTCTCCTACTAAACCCAATCCCTCTAGCTCTCTTCTTTCCTTGGCAGGAAGTTGGACAAGCCCACTCCTACTAAGAAGGGAGGAATGGAATAGTAAGTCCCCTTCATGATGCCAATTACTAACAACTGTACCTAATCTGCTGGTTTACAAAGTGTATTGCATAAAAGGTGACATAACATAAGTATTACAAAGCATTATATTGCAAAACAATTGTAGCACCACCAGGTCTACGGTACTATACATCCTCTAGTCCTCCTTGAATAGAGCTCACCATGTACCTGCATGACTATGTAAACAAGATCATAGAAGACAGAGATAGGTAGCATGCTGAACCCTGTAGCCCCAAACATAGATATCTGCTGTCCGTAACACATTAGACTGTCCTTGACAATTTACAGTGTTTCCTAGGGCTTTTTTGGGGGAAAGGTACCACTTGCAACTAAGTCAATTTCTGAAGTTATTATGCGAAGTCGCACGAGACTTTGTGAAATAATAACTTCAGCTTATAGGAGCCAATACATTCTAATACTGTATGGAGTGCTCGCTCCGTACACTATTGAAACGAAGTTTTATGCGAATCGACTTCGGATGTTTCACCCGAAGTTGATTTGCTCATTCCTAGTTGCCACCGGTGGGGTAAATTCTAAAGCCTTGATCTGGAGCATGCAACTCACAGTAGGCTTGCATGCTCCTTACAAAAAACCCATGTGGAGACTGGTCACCCACAGGAACCTAAGCTAGTTTACTACTACTAGTTTACATGCATGCTTGTAATATCTGTATGATTTCTCATTCTTTTTCTACTACTGGAATGCAATGGTGACCTCATCTACATCTATCTTCTTCTCAACATTCACAGCATGGTTCTGGATCATCTATCAGCAACTGGCAAAGCATCAGAAGTCCTTACATCTATTTCAGAACTTCTAAAATCTTCCTATATGAATACCTGGTTCTGGATTTCCTTTAGGCAGATTGCTGTTAAACATTTGTCCACCATCCCATAAAGATGATTTGGCATTTTCTACTACAAAAGCATTTTAATGTTGACTAGAAAATTGATGGTTACTTGATTTCTTTTCTCATCATATTTATTATTTACTGTAATTTTCACATGGTTCCGACAAAATTTTCACAGTATTAAATAATAGATTAATATCATTGTACATCATTGCATGGCTGAACATTTAGGATAATTGTCTAATTTGTTCTAATTTGATTTAGTATATTGTATTGGTATCTGGTGCAATGTTTATTAGGCTGGCCCAATACTTTTGCTACAAATGAGTAACTGTAGAATAAAAAAATCTAAAGTTCAGCTAGAAAGAACTTTGAGATGGGAGGGCAAGTAAAGGTCATGGACCAGATATAAACTATCAAATTTCAGGTCTAAATAAACAGCATACACCGGAGGTCATTTATCAAACTGGTGTAAAGTAGGACTGGCTTAGTTGCCCATAACAACCAATAAGATTTCACCTTTCATTTTTGAAAGCACTTTTGGAAAATGAAATGTAGAATCTGATTGGTTTCTATAGGCAACTAAGCTAGTTCTTCTTTACACCAGTTTGATAAATCTCCTCCACTATGTTTATTGGCTATTATCTATTTCAATAGCGGGTCTGCAAAAACATAAAAATTTTCGTAAGGGCTTTGAGACCTTCTGGAGTAAGTGGTGATTTGAAACCAGATAGTGCATACATGGAAAATATAGTCCACCTTCTCTTTCCCAAAGCAAGGGGGCTGAAACAGTCCTAGACATCCTCTAAAAAAGTAGATTGTTTATAGGTATATCTTGATCAGGGACATATTAAGATCAGTGGAGGCCCCTAGGCAAAATATCCAGTGGAGGCCCTAATCATTTTTTTTTTAAAATAAACCGTAGCATGCCATGCACATATTTAACATTCTATCTCATGTAAAGAACCATGAAAGTGTATGTTCATCAGGTGAATGTTTCTTTGAAAGAGTAGATTCACACATAGCGTAATTTTACACCACGGATGAATCCATCACAAAATTCACGTCATACAAAAGAATTTGCTGCAGAAGAATGAAACCTGTAGCAAGTCCACATCAAAATCTGCATGTAACACATGTGAGAATTTGTGTAGTGGATTTATCTCCAATGTAAAATGACGGAATGTTTGAATCTACCCCAAGGCACTGACTCTTACCAAGGTTAGCTAGCTACCCCCATTCTTCTTGTGTGCTGCCTCCTGCCTACTGTCCGACTGGGGTATTTTAGGTCCACCAGAGGACTTATTTCTGAGGGTCCATCTTTCTTCTATCCCACTACAATTTCTTCACCAGGGTAAAAAATACTCCTCCTAGTTTTCCTGTCAGCATATTGAAACCACAGGTCTGAGCTACTGATAGCCAAAATGGCACAAAAATGCCAGTCTTAATAAATGTGCCCCTTAGTTTGGAACAGTTCAGGGACAGTGTAGGGAGATAATAGGGAGATCATAGGAAGACTTTATCCACAATATAGATAGAGCATAGGGAGAGTGCAGGAGCTAATAAAACAGTGTCCCCCTTGGTTAATAGATAAGCAATTCTATTGCACTTTGCTGCATGAATTGGGGTGAAAAAGCTGTCTAATACTACTGCTATTGTGGTATTCACATTGTTTTATACATACGTAATTCTATAATGACTTTATTCTGTAATTGGGGTGAAATAGTGCTCTATTTTTTCACGTATTTGGTTTTACGCCTTGTATTATAGATAAGTAATTTCACTAGGCCTTGAATCTGTAATTGGGGTGAAATAGTAGTCTGATACTACTGCTATTGGGGTGTCCACATTGTTTAATACACAAGTTATTCCACTAGGCCTTGATTCTCAAAACAAAGGATCCTTTTTTGAGGGTTGTTCTTGTGACGGATCAGAAGAAGGGAAAATAAACAGTGACGTCAACACAAACTTACTGCTGACACCCTGTCCACTCTGTAATGGGCCCACTACTTGTATCAGCGTGTAACAGAACTGGTTCTCTAGTAATCTATGTAAAATTAGTAGATGGTGTAAAAGAAGTACACTTCTTTTACTCTATAGTAGAATTTTGGGACACTGCACGGTACATTATACATTATACCAGGTACAAGTACATTATACCTGATGCTAACATTGACCTGTAAGACTGAGTTCACACTTCACTTATTTGGTCAGTGTTTGACCCATAACTGACCAAATAAGCGAAGTGTAAAGTCAGACCATCCCCATGACAAGAAAAAGACCCCCTTCAGTGACCCAGTTAGAGAATCACACATTACTATAATCAAGGCACTGCTCTTTTGCAGACCTCTTCATCTAATCCTATGGAGAGAACTAGCCAATTCTATACCTATTTTTATCATGAGGATTACCTTGCATATAACATCTGCCCCTCACAGCAGTAACAAACAGACATTTATACTACCTGAGTAGCCATCTGAATAAGAGTTCTATCTGTGCTGACTGCTACAGAAGGCTAACATTCTAAAAACATTTGTTTTCTATGAATATTAAGTATAAAAAATAATACTTTCTGTTTGAAATGTCCTTTTAAAAAGGTTTTCCAGGATCCAAAAGATTGTATGTAAGACTGAGAATGTCGTAATATATATCAAAAAGAAACCTTACTCACCTACTTAATCCCTCACTGTTCCTGCCAAATCACAGCGGTGGTCTATTCATCCAATGATGGAGCATTGGTGTGTCGATCTACTGCTGCAGCCAATCAACAAGGACATCCTCATTGCAGAGAGGCAGGCACTGAACAATGACATGTTGACCACCCCATGTGACCACTAAGGGCCAATAGTTGGCTGCAGCAGTCACATGGAGTTGCCAGATATGTCATCGCTGCAGTTTGGAAGCATAGACCATCAGCAGCACCAGAGCACTGGTGCTGGAGTGGCTGGGGATTGGGTAGTTGACTAAGGTTTCATTTTTATTTTAGAACATTCCTGGCCTTCTCTTACAATTTTTTGGACTCCCTGAAAACCCCATAAACCTGTTACAGCTTCAACAGATTCTATTTCGGTTCTTTTTTTCACATCAGGAACCATGCAACATGTTACACTATTCTTGGCATCCAAAAGCAATAGAAACTGAATGAATGGAACCAACATCAGTCCGAACAGTCTTAGTTTTTATTTGGAAGAATAAATCACATCCAAGGAGTGAATGAAGTAAAATGAAATGTATACCATGTATTGGATGGCATGTTGCAGACACCACAATGTATAGGCTGGATCAACATGCAAAGAAAAATTTGTTTTATTTGAGATTCCTGTTTCATAAACTATTTTTCTTATTTCTGGACTGTGGCTGTTACTGTTTTGTAGTCCTGTCACTATCAATATCACAAACTAAAAATCAAGAGAGGAGTAAGACAAGTTCTCACAGCATGCTAACAATAATGATTAATGTTTACTGGCATTCATAGAATTCATTGGCCAAGATGCTGAGAAATTGGGTCTAAGTTTTTATTTGTGAACATATATTCATGGCACTCTCACCTTCTGAAAGCCAATACAAAGAGCAAAGCAAAAGGAAGAATTTGATTCTTCACATAACACATAAAAGATGCGGCGGCTGCCATGCATTTTTCATTTTCTTTTAGTGAAGAGTACCCTTACCGAAGACTCAAAGACCATAGATTTCACATGTAAGCCTACAAATATTCCAGGTCAAAATGCGTTTACTCCTTTTTGGATTTCTTTACTTATGGAGAGGCAATTTAAGAAAAAAAGGCCCACCTTTAAAACAAGAAAAAAAAGCTCATTCATATTTACTCTTCAATACCTTAAAGGGGTTGTCTCATCTCACTGTTACGTAGGCTAGATGAGAAGTCCTGACCACCAGATGGCCAGGAAAAAGCGGAGTGGCCTGTCATTTGCTGTTTCTGTAGCTCCCATTGTGGTGCATGGGAACTACCTAAACAGTGTAGCACAGCAAGCCAGGCTTTTTCCCTAACTCGTAAACAGCATAGTCTGCTGTAGTACGCTGTTTCTGTAGCTTCTATGTGGTGCGTGGGAGCTACTGAAACAGCGAGCACCGAGCGGTTCCCCTGTTTCCCAGACACCTGATGGTCCTGAGTTTCTATCGCCTTAGTAATGATGAAATGAGAAAAACACCTAAAAAAAATACATTATGAATTTATGCAGTGTATGTATAAAAAAATGTTCATATTTCATAGGAAGTAAGAATACTTGAACAAATGTTTTATAGCGAACAACATAACATTATATTAGGATAAATTTGATTTTCCGCAAAGCCGAATTTCCTCGTGCTTCGTGGTAACAAATCAATTTAACCTGAAATAGTTAAAAAAAATATCATACTTACCTGATTCATTTGCTCGCGACAGGCCAGCTGCCGCCAGCTTGCTTGACGATCTCGCACAAACTCCCGTGCTCGGTGACATATGTGACTTCACCATGCCTGCGTGCCTGATGACGTCCTCTTGGGCCTCACGAGATTTTGCACCAGATCTTCAAACCAGATGGTGCTGGCCGGCCTGTCGCGAGCAACTGGATCAGGTAAGTATGTATTTTTATTTTACACTCTGAGGGGTACAATGACGTAATCACCGCTCACTGTGATTGCACCCACTACTTACAAAGAAATGTGCTTTGTGACAAAGTAATTAGTCACAAAGCAAATTTTTTTGTAAAATTTGGCAAAGCAGCTGAATTGAATTTTCCAATAATTCGCTCATCTCTAACTATAGCAATCAGGTATAGCTTATCAATAAAATTGAGAAAGCTGGCTTTGAAGCATATACTCTGAAGTGATGTATGCTCTTCATAGTCTATCGAATGGTGGTTCCCATTATCGGTCTAAATTTAGATGAGCGAATCAATTTGAAAGAAATCAAATTTGAGTTGTATCTGAATTAGAATTTTTGGTCATTCATCTTAAATGAATACTGGGTTTTGGTGAGAGACCAAAGCGAGAGGGAGAGAGAGAAGTTATAAAAAAAGAGACAAGAGAAAATATAGTCCTAGAAGATCTCAGAATGTCATACACAAATTTTCAAACCAATTAGGGCACTTTTGATTCTGGTAAAATTGATTCATTCAAAACAGTTGACCAATTCAGCCAAATCGTACCCAGATTGAATATTGAGCGATTCACTTATTTCTACACTGGATGTGGCTGATTCAATAGTCCTGGCACTGAATGTACCAAGAGCTTGATCGAACTTTAGAAAAAATATACGGTTTTACAGCTGTCTACAACATTTGCATATTTTAATGCATATTTAAATGAAGATTGATACAACAAATGTTTTTCTCAAGAAAATGTATTATTAGGAAAAAGTCCTAATTTTTTTCAAAAGTAAAATTTCTGAAAACAAGTAATAATATTATTTATAATCAGAAAGTTTTGTCTACAGCAAATGGAACCAATTAACATTTTTGAACGTGTTCCCATTTGCATAGCAATAAACAATAATCTATTTGAACATCATGTATGTACCCTATTAAATGATTCCAAAAAAAAGCAACAATAATTGTAATCATAAAAATAGTTAAAAATAGACTGAACAAATGCCATTTATTTGGGAAAAGTTGTTTGTATCAGGGTTTTTAAAGCTGCAGGAAAAGCGTATAAATCTTTTATAGTCTGAATATTTTTGAGTCGGGAGTTCGTAATTATTAAGATCTTCTAATTTTGCAGACACTGGCCGGCTCTAGTGTAGCAAACCAATTTAAAATGATGTTGGAAAGGTAAACAGTAAAGAAGATAGCCTTGGGGTGTTGTTCGGTGTGACCGTGCACTTTTGAAAGATGCAAAGGTTAGAAAAAGGTCATTGTTAATTTGAAAAGTTAACACTAGGTTAGGTCCCTGACAATGGGGGCACGAGTAACATGAGAAAAGAGAAAAACTAAATAAGAAAAGTATTCTCAGTTTTCAAACCTCTAATTTTTAGGAAAAAATTCCTGATTGCGATGCTTTAAGTTTTTATGTTCTCAACATGGACTAGGAAAATATATCCTTGGCGATAGGGGGATCTAGACTTTTCAGTTTGGCATTGAGTTGCTTTAAAACTTTCATTCTGAAATATTCAAGTTCAGGTTTCACCATTTTGGACAAATTTTATGTGATAGTCATTGAAATTTTGGTGCTCATGGTATGTGTCCAGTTATATTGCAGTCCTGGACGTTCAATAGTTTAGGTCATCATTTAGGAAGACTGGCATTTGGATGGCAGTTTTAGTATTCAGCTTGTTTGTGAAGTTCATAGTGGCAGTTTTTACTTTGGTGCTTCCCAGGCCACAGTAAATGGAGGGCACACCCTTTCTTCTCCTCTCAGAGCACTCCCAGACATTCTGGGGTTCCTGTCTGATGGTAACTGGGGTGCCTTTGATGTTGCAGTGCCTTGCAAAAATATTCATCCCCTTGACTTTTTTCGTGTTTTCTTACATTACAGCCTTAAGTTCACTGTTTTGTTAATTTGAATTTTATGTGATGGATCAGAACACAATAGTCTAAGTTGGTGACGTAAAATGAGAAAAATATTTAAATAGAACTATTGTTTAGAAATGGAAAACAGAAAAAAAGGCACGTGCGTATGTATCCACCCCCTTTTTTAGGAAGCCCATAAAAAGCTCTGGTGCAACCAATTACCTTCAGAAGTCACATAATTAGTGAAATGATGTCACCTGTGTGCAATCTAAGAGTCAAATGATCTGTCATTACATATAAACACCTTTTTTGAAAGGCCCCAGAGGCGGCAACATCTAAGTAAGAGGCATCACTAACCAAAAACTGCCATGAAGACCAAGTTACTCTCCAAACAAGTAAGGGACAATGTTGTTGAGAAGTACAAGTCTTGTTAGATTATAAAAAAATATCCATATATTTTATGATCCCCAGGAGCACCATCAAATCTATCATAACCAAATGGAAAGAACATGACACAACAGCAAACCTGCCAAGACACGGCCACCCACCAAAACTCACGGACCGGGCAAGGAGGGCATTAATCATAGAGGCTGCACAGAGACCTAAGGTAACCCTGGAGGAGCTGCAGAGTTCCACAGCAGAGACTGAAGTATCGGTACACAGGACAACAATAAGCCGTACGTTCCATAGAGTTGGGCTTTATGGCAGAGTGGCCAGAATAAAGCCATTACTTTCAGCAAAAAACAAAAAGGCACATTGTGAGTTTGCGAAAAGTCATGTGAGAGACTCCCAAAATGTATGGAGGAAGGTGCTCTGGTCTAATGAGATTAAAATTGAACTTTTCAGTCATCAAAGAAAATGCTATGTCTGGCGCAAACCCAACACATCACAACACCTGAAGAACACCATCCCCACAATGAGACATGGTGGTGGCAGAATCATGCTGTGGGGATGTTTTCCAGCAGCCGGGACTGGGAAACTGGTCAGAGTTAATGGAAATATAGATGGTGCTAAATACAGGGATATTCTTGAGCAAAACCTGTACCACTCTGTGCGTGATTTGAGGCTAGGACGGAGGTTCACCTTTCAGCAGGACAATGACCCCAAACACACTGCTAAAGAAACACTTGAGTAGTTAAAGGGGAAACCTGTAAATGTGTTGGAATGGCCTACTTAAAGTCCATATCTCAATCCAATAGAAAATATGTGGTCAGACTTAAAGATTGCTGTTCACAAGCGCAAACCATCAAACTGAAGGAGCTGGAGCAGTTTTGCAAGGAGGAATGGGCAAAAATCACAGTGGCAAGATGTGGCAAGAGACTTATCCAAAGCGACTTGGAGCTGTGATTGCCGCAAAAGGTTGGCTCTACAATGTATTGACTTCAGGGGAGTGAATAGTTATGCACATTGACTTTTATGTTATTTATTATATGTTCTGTAAATTAAATGATGCAAATCCTCATACAATCCATGTTAACTCCAGGTTGTAAGGCACCAAACACAAAAAAAAGTTGAGGGTGGTGAATACTTTTGCAAGGCACTGTAAGTGTTTAGCAGGGAGCAAGGCAGCAGTATGGATGCAGAGGCCGGTGCATGGATGATGGGGTCAATATTTAGGCCTTTTGTTGCAATAAACAAAATCTTTCTTTACTAAGTCGATGATGGGAGAAGTAGTACATATAGCAGCACAGGCACAGTTCCAAAGTATATCACAGTGTACTATCCCAATAGCTGTGTATGTGCAGCAACAATAATGGTAGTAGTAGAGCTCTGACTCTCCTTCTGAAAACAGTTTGCAGTTTCTACAAACAACCAGAGGTGTGCTTTTGTTTTCTTAGTAACCCTTTCTGCAATTCCAGGGCTGAGGAGAGCAGAATTTAGACTTGGATGGCCAGTCCGCCTCAAAGTGTGGCAGGTGCTTTTAACCCCTTAACAGATAATGTTTTACATGTACGGAATTATGCCCCCACATTTGTACGAGGCGGGCTGCTGCGGTAAGCCGGCTCCACGCTTGGCGTGTGCCGGCTGTATAATACAGCAGGCACCCCGCCGTAATGACGTGTCTGACACCATCATTAAACACCATCATTTAACCCCTTACCTAACAGATGCCACGATCACTGAAGGGTAAAATAATGGGGCTCCCTCTGCCTTCCGATCGGAGCCCGCAGTAAAATCACCAGGCTCTGATATGTTAGCTTAACAGCCTGGGGCCTGCTGAGTCTTCCCAGGGCTGTAATAGTAACCTCCCTGCTGAGCTGTACACGAGGCACAGCTTAGCAGGGAGTGCGCCAAAATCCTTTTAACCCTGATAGAACTCTATTAGGGTGAATAGGACAATGGTTCAAAATATCCCAGGTTCTAGCCCCCTAAGGGGGGTAATAGTTTTTAAATATAAAGTAAAATATTTTTAAAAAACACCAAAATATTAAAAGTTTAAATCATCCTCCTTTCCCAATTTTACATATAGAAATATATAAACAATAAAAAAAATTAACATTAGATATCACGGTATCCAAAAATGTCAACTATTAAAATATATTAAAAAAATCTGCATAAAAAAATTAAAAACACGCGATTTGGCATTTTTTATAACATTGTCCTCTCCAAAAATGTAATAACATTGATTAAAAATTCGCACATACCACAAAAATAGTTCCAATAAAAACTACAGTTTGTTCCGCAAAAAAAAACAATTCCTATACAGATCTGTAGACCAAAATATAAAAAAGTTATGGCTAAAAGTTTTGTTTTTGTTTTTTAAAGTAATAAAACAAAATAAAAACTATGAAAGTTTGGCATCACAGTATTCGTATTTAGCTGTAGAATAAGAACGTCATGTTATTTTTAGTGCACAGTGAACGTCATGATGTCAAAACCCCAAAAACCTTGGCGGAATAGTGTTTTTTCTCCCATTTTCCAATGCAAAACATGGTAAATTAAATGGTGCCATTAAAAACTGCATCTTGTCCTGCAAAAAATAAGCCCTCATATGGATATGTGAACAGAAAAATATAATAGTTATGGCTATTGAAACGTGGGGAGGAAAAATTGAAAATGCAAAAATGAAAGTAGGCCCAATCTTTAAGAGAATAATAACGTTCTGACAAGTCAACCGTCAGCAAGTGAGATAATAAGTGATAGTGTAACGCGTCGGGAACTTGTATACCTATTTGGGACTACTCTACATCTTTATATATATATCATGTCTGAACAGTAATTTGGATAGCTGGGAGAGTCGCTAGGAGTGAGAGGAACTATATATCTGATTTGTGCCTCGCACTCTGTGTGATTCCCCAGTTTAGAGTGTATCCTTTTGACTACTGACGGACGTTTTGACCAACACACTTCACATAGGTGGTGGGTACTATCCTGTGGCAGGGCCTCATTAGGGATTCTAGGAGGTTCCTGACACGGGATCGCCCCTATCGGGGCGGCTATTCCGTTTTGTAGGCAGGGCTTATAGTGCATAGTGGACAGACCAGGGACAGAATTTTCTGGCTCGCTGGTCCAATTGCCACTCCCCCTACTCGGATAAGAGATTCCTTGATTCTGAAACCTTTTTAACAATCTAATTAAAAGTTATATTTTATGGTGATACAACTATTCGGTGATTCGCCCTAATCTTTAAGAGGTTATGAGACTGTGTAGCCGCCACATTTTGCACCCATTTGTAACTGACCTATGTGCCTTGTATGTTCAGTAACTATCAAATGTTGTACTCCATGTTAAAGTAAAGTGAAATTCAAGTTCACTGCTAGGTGTCTGCCTCTGATTGCTCATCCTCAAGTGTGGTCGCAACTTTAAGGGCCACACGGAACTGACCCTTTTACATAGTAAGCACTTTTCCATTCAGACTGAAGACTGAGCTCTTATCACTCATGCAAAACTGTCTGTGTTCAAAATTTTCCAGTTTGTCATTGGTGAGCCATAAACCGCCCCTTTTCACCTGCTAGGGCAATCTATTGGAATGCCACAAGCTGCATGATAATTTTTTTCGATATGCCAATGTAGTAATGTTATTCTTAACTCCATCTCAAGTTAAGCATATTATCTATTTTTAGGTTTTTTTTTTCTTGTTTTTTTTTGCTGTAGGGGAAAAAATGTTTTCCGTAGAATATGTTTTCCGTTTCTTTGTGTATGTCAGATGTATTTTTTTCTTCCATATTTCATCCAAATCCCCTTATTTAAATCCAAGAGCACAAGCACAAAATAAAACTCTAAGCCCATTAATGTATTTCAGTAGTAACAATCATAGCTTTTTATGGATGCCATCAATCATGTAAAAATGACTTAGATCTCAGAACAAAATAAACAGCATAATTTATGTAAAACAGTGTAAAAAGGGTTCAAGTCATAGAAAAAACATGGTTTTCTGCTAACTGCTTTGAAAGGAATTCTATGGAACAAAAATTGTGATAAAACTAGCATGATTTGATCAATTATTTCTACTTTCTTTCAAAATGTCGCATTAGTATGGTAAGGAACTGGAAGAGAATGCTACAGTGTAGAGTCCTCTCTTTTGTAAAACCGTTATTGGTTCTGACTGTAGATCTAATATGTATCATCATAGTTGCCAATAACACAACGCTGCAGCACATTCATGTGGCATATGTGCTTAATAAGGCAGCTTTAGGTTTATCAGTTTACCAGTAGATTGCTATAAATCCAATTTTTCCTTGAGGGCCATGAAAACTTGTTCCAGAAATTGAAAAATGTAATATAATAAACTCAAAACTAGCTGTCTCTGTATCAGTTAGCCAACCAGTATGATCTCCATTGACATGAATGCATGAAAGAAAAAAATATAACAAAATGTATATACACTACTCACAAAAAGTTAGGGATATTTGGCTTGTGGCTGAAATTTCAAGATGAACCTAAAATGCACCCTAACCTTTTGAATGCACATGTCCAACTGTTTAATGTTTCAGTACTTTCTGCACAACTTGCTGTTCTCTAACAAGGAGCTTAACGGCAAAATTTACAACAGGTGTTTGATCCATGAATCCCCCATAAATTTCCTGGTTCGATTAGAATTGTAATCTAAACAGTCCTCCTCATCATGCTGTTCACATTTTGACATCACGAGACCAAGATGACACCTAACAACTGATTAACACTACCTCGCCATTGCGAGGTTTCAAGCAGAATGTTGTCAGATGGAAGGGGCCACTGAGCTTAGAGTGTCGCAGAGTGTCATCAGCAGGTTGCAACAGAGATACAGAGAGACTGGAAGAGTCACAGAAAAGCACAGAAGTGGACGTCCTTTGGCCAAATCCCACACTAATGAGCGCTTCATTGTGAACAATTTCTTGCGAAACCAGATGATGAATGCCACACAAATCCAATAGAAAAAAAACAATGCAACAGCACTCTGCAAACACAAATAAAGTACAATAATGCCATAATTATAGAAAACATTCAGGTGCTAATGCTACGCTTATTTTGCAAACTTGTGATTCTTGGCAAATACATTTTGTACAAAATTTAAGGCGGTCTCTATAAGACGGGAACTAAATACTACCTGTTATGTGCCAAAATGGCCACTATAAAATTCAGTATGCAGAAACGAAAAAGGTCATCCAACGGCGCAGACAAACTAACCAGTCGGAAGTAGCCAAGGTCTTCAGCAAACTTTCCGTTATTGGTTACAGAGAACACATTTTGGGGACTGCTTCCCCTTCATGAAGGAAAGTTTGCTGAAGACCTTGGCTACTTCAGACTGGTTGGTTTGTCTGCGCCAAAGGATGACCTTTTTCATTTTTGCATACTAATTCTCCGTGAGTTTCCGGGCATTCTCATCCAAGGAGACCAACATCCGTGGCTGCACACCGACCCTACCTTTACTATTGGGAATCAAGTGTATCCCATCACGTCTACAGTAGGGTTGTGCCTATTCTGGCACAATCCTATAAGTGAGCCTCCATTTGGAGTACTTTTTTATCTGTACATATGGTATTTATCCTATGGTGCATCTGTTTTTGTTTATCCAGTAAACAACGCCCAAGAACGCACTATAAAATTCAGGGAATGCAGGATCCACATGCATGCTGGGTCCACTGTACTTTTCAATCATTTTTGGTGCCATAACGGGCTCCATTAAATCCATGGATGCAGGCAATTTTATGGTGGCCATTTTGGCAGACAGCCCAAATAATTTTGTACAAAATGCATTTCCCAAGAATCTCAAATTTGCAAAATAAGCATAGCTTTAGCACCAAAATGGTTTTTATAATTACTATTATGGCATTATTGTACTTTATTTGTGTTTGCAGAGTGCTGTTGCATTGTCTTTTTTTCTTTTTTCTTTGTGTTTCTAGCCATGGCAGCGTGCACCTGCACATTGGGATGTGTTGACCGACCCCCTTTTTTTTTGCACTACCACACAACTCCAGGCACATTTAAGGGAGATGAGAGGCACCCAAGTGTCACGTCAGACCATTTGAAACCGTTTACATCTGCGTGGTCTGTGTGCTAGACGACCTGCCAGTGTACCTGACCACACGCTGAGCAGAAATGATGGCCACCAACGATGTTGGAGACGTCACGGAGAACCGCAGCTGCCTTTTATTTAATAATGAAGACCACACTGTATAGTCGGCCATCATTGTTATTGACCACGCGGCACCTTTGATGCACTTTTAAACAGGGGATGTTGCTGGTATGGGGTTTGGCTGGTTAGGTGGGGGCACAATATCCTGGCATACCTAATTCACCAACCCCAGCATTCTCCTGTACTACAGGTGGGAGCCCTTCTTCTGTCATCTGCTTTTCCTCCTTTTCCACATCATCTAATATCAATGAGAATATGTCATCAGCTCCTCCTCTCTCTGCATCTTGCTGACTTCTATGAAGTAAAAGATGAGGATGGTCATCATTAAGACCTGGCCTCCCTAAGGGGTGCAGACTGGATGGTATTGATTGGCACGCTGGCACTGGAATAATAAAGGCTTTCAACTTATTGGTATTGAATTCTGTTAATTATTTTCAGCAACACTGTCCCTAGTGCATGAGCACTTGCCACGTCTCTCCCTATGGTCAGCTCACAGGACAATGGCGGAGGCCACGCAGGTTGAGGGTTTTATAGGGGTGTGACATCACAGGGGATGGCTATTTGCAGATTGGTTGGCTGCACGGCATAATGGGTGATCTTGCGTTCCCGGGTTTGTCACCTCTACACTTAGTTCCGCTTTGTAACACATGCAGCTGCCATTTTTGGAAAACCTGATTCGTTACCACGCAAGGACATTTGGATTAGTTGCGAATTAAAGTTTTCCTAAACTTTGGAATGAATTCCACTTTGAATGCTTTGCTTTGCTCAACACTAGCAATGGCATTTGGTTTTAGCTAATTCAGTAATCAATGATGTATAGTCTGAGAAAGGTTGAACTTGATGGGCATGTGTCTGTTTTCACCCTAAGAACCTATGAAACTACATTTTCCAGTATAAGCCTCTGTCAACAAGTTAGCCTCCAACTGTAAAAATATTCAAATGGTCACTAAAGAAGTGCATAACGGAAACAGGACGGATTCGTTATGCAGGCCATAGACTTCTATTATGACGGAATGAATAACGGAATGCCTCGAAAGGCATTCCATTATGCATTCCATCATAGAATTGCGTTATGGTCTGTGGTAACGGAATCCATAACGCCATTCACCTTGTGCCACCAAATGAAGCGTGAACGATTTTTAAGATATGAAATTCGCTCATCTCTACTTCCTATTCTTTAGAGATTACTACTCAGCAGTCACATCATTAACATCACAGACAGGATTGCAATTGAAGGTAACACTTCTATTATAAAGATGGAGTAAGATAACAGAGAATCCACTATTGACAATTGGTGGGAAGGACAGTACCACTCCTCTACCTGCCGCACTGTGGCCTCTGGAGTGATCACAGAGCATACACACAATCACTCTTCCATATAAGTCAATGAATCATCTCCATACAATAGTTTCCAATGGTCCATCTGGCTGTTGTATTGCATATCTGTAAACTATAAACCAGGCATCCTCAAACTGCGGCCCTCCAGATGTTGTAAAACTACAACTCCCAGAATGCCCTGCTGTAGGCTGCTACCTGTAGGCTGTTCGGGCATGCTGGGAGTTGTAGTTTTGCAACAGCTGGAGGGCCGCAGTTTGAGGATCCCTGCTATAAACACTCAGCAGCTTAGACAAGATGGCTGCCCCCCAAATCATCTGCAGGAAATGGAATAAATCTACAATCCATAAAAAATTACTATATGTTACATTTTTATAAATGGAAGTAAATACTGTACATTCTGATAATTTTTCAATCGAAGCCATTTTTTTAGCATATAATTATTGATAGTAAACATCCAGGTATTTTATTTAAATATCTCATAAATAATTCCCGTTAATAAATGACTCTCATATTCTGCATGATGATGAGCCAATTTTAAGTCTGAACATTGCCTTTGGCGGTAACCACTATAGCTTACCACTAAAAGCTCACTGGTACGGGTTAACATTTACAAAATGTGGCAGCAGCTTCTAACATCATTATGTTCGGTTAAAGATATCAGAGCCTCTGAACACGATATGGAAATAAAGTGTAACCATATGGCAAAATGCTTTATTCCTTGAACTCTTGACCCTTGTCATGGTTTGGACTAGAATAAATATGGCAATAAGAAAATTGCAACAGTCGCTTTGCAGCTTGGGTTCATGAGAGCAGAAATATGGAGTGTTCAGATGGTTGCAAAGTGAAATCAAAGCTTTGGAGAGTCTAATGAGCAGTGGATGGAAACTCATCAAGTACTAGCTGGTCTGCATCTCTGAAAGACAGCAAGAACCAGTCCATGCAACACAATGGGACCTTCTAGATTTACACACGGGGTCACTATGGAGAAGATTTTTTTCCTATGAAATAGACTATATGCTTACAATTAGAATACGGAAAGGAAAGTGTTTTTTTTTTTTTTTGTTGTAGATTTAAATTAGAAGTTATAGGCGGGGAAGTAAAATTAGAGCTAAAATTGGAAATTGTCTACTTGAAAATGTTGTTGACAATCAAAAATGTTTCAACTGGCCAACTTATGTCAATATGTCCCACTGTGGAGGAGTTGGCCTGACCAACTAATCAATAGGGAGCTGTTAAAGGGATGATGGAAAAAACGCTTTAAGTTGTTTGGTTTTATATGGAAGCACATTACTTCGTATACATTGCTTATATTAAGATAAAGTGTCATCAGATAATGATCTATTGTTTAAATCATGTTTTTATGTTAAACACAATTTGAATACTTTTTTAGTGACATTATTTAGAATTTTTCATGTCATATACGTAAAAAAATCCTCAAATCTGGCAGTTTTCATACTTGGCCACCAAGCCTTATAATAGACATCACTTTTTGATCTGTACAGATCATTTATCAGCAGTAATTTCCCAATCATTACAGGCAGGTTTACAATGACAGATTTCATATATCTAGTCACAGGATCCATCATTCATAATAGGTGATATCACAGCTTATCTACTCCCCCTCCCTGCAAGGTCACAGAGCATGCCAAGAAGACTCTCCCATAGAAGTCAGCAATGGCAGACTGGACATTGACCTACAGGGAAATTTTCTAGTGGGCCAATGCCCAGTAAGCCGCCGGAGCCCTTCTTATGGCCATCAGCTGGATATCTAATGATTTAATGCTCTCAGCATTAATTAATGCTAGGGACATCAGGTACTTATGTGCCTGGATGGGTGCTGCTGGTGCCCTCCTGAATTGAACTGTATGGCTGTCCTCAGGACAGTGATACAGTTGAGTACTGCAGTGAGGGGGCAGTATTTCGGTATTGCTGGACCTGACTACTTCTGTTGGCCCTACCTATTTGTGTCATCCCTGCCTAATTGTGTTGCCCTGTCTTCTGTACCCTACAACATGGGGCCTCTTTTAGTTTTTTCCAGAGCCACTTTAAGCTTCCAGTGAGTCCTCTCCAGACTATTGTATCTATGGCCCATAAGACCTGCTGTAAAGTATTTCTTTAAATGCTATTAACAACAGCTCAGCCAACATGACTACCCCCATTATCATGTTCAGGAAATAAAAGGTGCCATTAACCAGCAAAAAAATTACAAAAACAAATTAGGTGACACATAGAAACATAGAATGTGTCGGCAGATAAGAACCATTTGGCCCATCTAGTCTGCCCAATATACTGAATACTATGAATAGCCCCTGGCCCTATCTTATATGAAGGATGGCCTTATGCCTATCCCATGCATGCTTAAACTCCTTCACTGTATTTGCAGCTACCACTTCTGCAGGAAGGCTATTCCATGCGTCCACTACTCTTTCAGTAAAGTAATACTTCCTGATATTACTTTTAAACCTTTGCCCCTCTAATTTAAAACTATGTCCTCTTGTAGCAGTTTTTCTTCTTTTAAATATTCTCTCCTCTTTTACCGTGATGATTCCCTTTTCCTATTCCTTTTAAGATTGGCAATTGAGAATTCAGAAATAATAATAATAATGTAGAACATCAACATCTAAGACAAGAACATCTAAAAAGAGAGTTGTAATAAAACATATCATCTACATCATATTATAACAGTTTGTGTTTCCTACCATATCTGTGCCACTTAATAAATATTATATACTTCTCAGCATGTTCTTCCAAATATCCAGAATATTTGATAATCCCTCATCTATCAAGTTTGCTACATGCACATTATTATTAACACCAGCTAATATCCAGAGTAACCCAAGTATGGCTGATATAGCCCAGGCCTCACAGGTGCACCAGAATGTTGCCTGTGGATGGAAATAAAGGCACATTCAGACTAGAAGTTTTTACACCTCCAAGCAATTCTATATGCAAACTATGAATTGGCGTGGTATTAGAAAGCAGGACGTGCTCCACCCCATATGCAGTGGCGCATCTATCCCGGGGGGCAGATCCTGCACTTGTGGTCCGCTGCTAGTGGCAATCCCCTGCAAAAATGCAGTGGGGGATGCCTGCAATGAACCACAAGTACCACAATAGACATCCTAGACAGTATAGCAAATGTGTGGATGTGATAAACAATATAACAATAACATTTACAAGGGCAGGTGCACTCTCTGGTCTGACTAAACCCTCATACTGGTGGTAAAATTGAGAGTTTAGCCAACATCTCCTACTGTGGAGGACATATCGGAGCCCGAGCACCACGCCAAGGTATCTCAAGTAGCTTGGGACTTAACACTAACCTACCTGTGCCGTATGGGCAATACCAGGGGCCAGTGGGCGAATTACAGAAGCGCAAGGTCCGACTCACGGCAAACTCCGAGTTACCTCCAGCATGCAGCCATGCTTACAATGAGAGGAGGGGGGAGGCTGTGAGCCCCACCAAAGACTGGCTGATATAGCCTAGGCCTCACAGGTGCACTAGAATGTTGCTCATCGGAGAAGACAACCCTTTGCCAATCAGTGGAAGGTCCAATTCTAATACTTCCGTGAAAATTGAAGCCTTTTCTGTCGATGCAACTTTGTTAGTGGAGGTTCAGTGACCATCTGTCTGCTTTGAAGCCCCGTACACAGTACGGTTCAGTAAACTGTTGTTTTAGACCCACGTTTGGTAGCCCCTGGTTCACTTTGGCGGTGAGCTGCTCCACTTTAGAGTGTCAGCCCGCCCTCGTCCACCTTCGTAGCTGATATTCACCTATCACATCAATGGTACGTGGAGCCCTGCCATTTATTTGCAGTGGTGCCATTTGTCCACTCATGATAAACTTTTACATAATGTGCAGCTATATCTGTCCGATCATATACAGTATAGCTGCACATTATGTGAAAGGTATCACAATTTTGCCAGATTGTGGGCGGATCTCCAGGGCGGAGCATTACAGTTGCGTTCTGCAGTGCCATACCCAGAGAATTGGTGCCACACACGTGAAAGTAGCCTTAACACATGGTATGTTTCTTTTCTATGTTACAATAGCTAATTGCATGGAAGAGTGTTAGAAAAAAAGTTATATGAAGAATTGGATAATATATTGGCACTGTCGTATTGCTACGTGATTTATTTCAGAACAATCTGCCTCAATCTTTCAGTTCCCTTCCTGTAGTTTCTGACAAGATGCTGGTCAAGAGGTCGTCGTGACGTTTCTGTGTCAGAATTTTTTGCATGGGAAAGGCTTCACCTTTTCAATCATAGAATGTTTCATCTGTTATCAGCTTGACCACTTGCAGTGAATGGGTTAAAACCAAAGGTACATTGTAGGTGAAAAATTCGTTATCAGATCCTCAAGCAAAACAGTTCTTCTCCTGTACAAAGTGCATTAAACGAGGCATTTAATTTTACAAATCCAGGGGCGCAGTCAGCCAGGAATGGAGGCTGGTGCGTTCAATTTGTAACAAACAATCTCAGTATGATCAAAGCCTTCGAAGCTGATTTCAACATACTGCTTAAATTAGCCTAACACCGAACGGTTTGGCTTTGGGACAATATTTTGGAATGTCTAACCAGAAGAAAAATTCCTCTGGACACATGGTTCCAATATCCAGCTGTGCCAGCCTTGTGTTTTAATGGGCTGTGCTGGAGACGCTTTGCTAACTTTTGACTCCAGAACATTTTTCTGTTCTGTCACCCGCAAAACAGCCCTGGTTAAATTTGCCTCAGCTTCCTTATTAAAGTCTGAATGAAGGGGATTGTGTGATGTTCTTAACATGACGAAGGCTACAAGCTGTAAATTTTACCCAGGGATGATGAAAGGTTCACTTATATATCTCTGGGAACGTGGAATATGTTGAAGGCTGCACAGTAAAAAAAATATAGAACATACTCTGACTTATGGAGTGCCTGTCATGCTGCTTAATATTATGACATCAATTACTAGGAGAAGGACCTTCTGGTACCTACATAGCTCTATGGGATTTCATCAACACTGACATTTTTGTTTTGTAAAAGCCAATGAAACGGCTTGTAAAATTAGAAAACTATCATATGTGTGTTGATCCCTAACGTCTCTTCCTTAAAGGGGTTTTCAAGGATCTGAAAAAAAGTGGTGGTGGTGGTGAAGAATTCCACAAAATATGAATAGGCCTAATACTCATGAGATGAATCCCCAGACGTTCCAGCAGCTCCACTCCGGTTCCCCCCATGTTTCTGTGTTCACTGTGCTGGAGTGCGGATGTTTCTGGCTACTCCTGTAATAGCTACCACCAACTAACCTCAGCTACCACCACTGGCCTCAGCGGTAGACTACTAAAGCCAGTGATTGGCTGGAGCTGGCCATACACAGTGAAGTATCGGCTGGAATATAGCTGATTGGTTATTGGTCATGTGGGTTTGTTGGTGCAAACAGCCCCACTAGCAACATCAGAAACTGGTCGATCAGGGAGGCAATTTAAGAATAAAACAATTGGCCTTGTGCAAAATGATCAGCTGAAGCCCACTAAGCATGCCATGCACTTGTATGTAAGCCTTAACATCTGCAGTGCAGACCACAGGCCTTTCTGTGTCCCCTTGACATTTGTACACTGCCTCATAGGCTTCAAGCCTAGTGCCTATTTCCTATGAGGGTGAACAGCAAGGCAGGAAATCACGGGCTCCTGTGCCCTTCACTTTACTGTTACTGTGTACCCAAGGAAGGCACGTGTGGTACCCAATTGGTTACATAAGTAACTGATGCTCCCATCATTAATTAATTAACAATGGGAGTGTCAGATTGTTACATGGCCGGAGGCTTGAGGAGTGCTCAGGTGGCTACCCGGGCATTGGCCTACCAGGAAATGTCCCTTTAGGGTCTATGGCTAGTCCACCCTTTTAAAAGT
Organism: Bufotes viridis; assembly: GCA_033119425.1. Lineage (NCBI taxonomy): Eukaryota > Metazoa > Chordata > Amphibia > Anura > Bufonidae > Bufotes > Bufotes viridis. The sequence goes on along the minus strand of CM065598.1, from coordinate 75,548,391 downwards.
GAATAAACAAATAAAACAGTAAGGCAAGTTATGAAAAATGCTGTACATTTCTGCTGATCATCCTATTAAATAAAAAAGACATATGTAATATTTTATAAACATTAAAGAGAGTCCATTAAAGAGAATCCAGTTTGACCAGATCTTCCCATAATAATCATACTCAGAAGCAATGGACCATCTAATTTTCTATAATAGAGGAAGGTCCCTTATGCCAGTCTCATAAAGATGACGTTTCTGTCTCTCTCCAAAGACTAACTATCAGAATGTTGCCTCAATTTAACAAATTTAATATCACTGATGGGAGGCTAAATAAAAAAAAAGTGTATCCTCTAAGCTTAACAAAACCATTTCCTGATTTGAGGGAATGTCTTTTTTGACATATTCACAGACAACTCACCAGACTTTACGAAAAAAGGGCTGTATAATATTATATTTAAATAAGATGTGCAGTAAATCTCCACAAATAAAATGTTTGGTGTCTGTTCTCGGGTGTTTCTTTAAATCTTTATACAGTGGGCAGCCAAAATGACCAAAATCAACCAGTTAGGCAGATTTTCATCTCACATACGACTACCTAAAGACTGACACAGCAGCAAAGACATGCCGTACTACCCCAGTGACCACTACACTGGTGCACCTCTGAATGGTAATGAAGGTAGTCCGGCTGCAGCACAGTGATCAAACGCTATTGTAAAACAATGGGATTGCAGTGTTGGATAGGTGAATGATGGGTCTTATTTATCTATGGAATTAGCATTTTACAACTTCGGCCCAATTTTTTCAAAATCTTTTAAAACCCCACTAATCCAATATTTTCCAATCTTTGAAATCCCCTTTAATGAAATAGTCAGATCGTTTACTTCCTTTACAGAAAAAGTCACCATCATATTCAAAAATAATATGATTTTGAGAAAATCGTTGGTGGCAACAAAGTTAATTTCATCGTATCTATAATGTGATATACAGTGATTTGATGCTTGCTATGGCTACTGTTCTGCACTATACATTGGCAAAAAGCCTACAGTGCTACTACAAGGGTATGTCCACACCTGCAGAGGACAGGTCATATCAGTCCTTCATACTTTCACTCCTGTTATGATTCAGTCCTGATTTTTTTCTTCCAAAGCTACATAAAAAAAAACTGTACATGTACCCCAAAGGTAAATGGAATGTGAATAAACCGGCACAGAAAAATCTGAATCTCTATCATTCCCTTTCTAATAGTACACCAATTTGGTGGAATGTTCTGTGTGAATGTATGAATGTTAAAACCAGGGGCAGATTGGCAATAGACCTTACAGGGAAATTTCCAGATGGCCCGATGCACAGGGAGCTGCCCAAGCCCCTATCTCTGCCGCTGGTCGAGCACATAATAAGCTATCAGTGTTAACTAACTCTGTGAGGATCAGGTACTCATGCACCCGGTCAGTGATGGTGAATGTCCTCCTGAATTCAACTATGTCCCACATCTCACCTCCTAAGCACCCTGCTCCATATCTTAATCAGAGACAATTGGAAGAGAAGGAGAGAAAATGGGCTCTATTGATGGCGAACTCAGAGGGACAGCTTTTGGGGCAATATATTGTGTGGTATGTGGTATTTTGTGCTATGGTTTTCTGACCCCCCTACTTCTGTTGCCCCACCTCCTGTTAATTTAGACCCTTCTACAATATGGGGCCACTTTTAGGTATTTTTTTTTCCACGGCCACTTTAGGTTCCCAATTCGCCCCCGGTTAAAATATATGTCCTTACAAAATTTCAATACAATTTTGGCTCGGGAACCATATTGCAAAAAGTATAGAGTAAAATGTTATTAGACTCTGAGGCTTAAATGTGTATTTTTGTTGGTTATAGCTATCCCCTATTTACGTGATAGGGGATAACTATTAAATTGGTGGTGGTCCTACCGCTGTAGCCCCCACCAATTATGAGAATGTACCCCCCTGCAGCCCCCTTGAAAAGAACAGAGCATCAGGTCACACATGGAAATGGTTGGAACAGCCGCACAAATGATATTGAGAGCATCAGGTGCTTATGGCTACAGCTGTCCTGCTAAATTTAACTGTATCACTGTCAAGATACAATTAAAAACAGTGTGCAGTGTGATATTGGAGTCCATGGTTCCCTGCTGTTCACCCTCATAGGCCACAATACATGTATGATGCAGGGTACAAATGGCACAGTGACACAGGCATCTCAGGCCAAAGGCTGGAAGAGGCCCGAAGCCTACACCGATGATGGCGACTTGGAATAGCACTTTTTTTTCCATTCTTCTTTCTTTGGTCATCATAACGAATAATACTAGGGGAAGTCAAGGCAGTATGCTGCAAGTAGGGCTGGCTTGGTGCTGTGACCCACATCTCACCTCCTATACCCACTGCTCCATATCTTAATTGAAGATAATTGGCTAAGGAGGACAGAAAATGGCAGGTATGGATGGCCACCAAAGAAAGGCAGTTTCTGCGGCTAATTTTTTTTTGCAGCACTGTGAAATTTGGTTCTGCTGGAATGGTACTGCTGACCCTGCCTACTTGTGTTGCCCTGCCTTCTGTCAATTTAAAAGTGGGGACCACTTTTAGCTTTTTTTTCAGGTCCACATCAAATTCCAAGCCCACCCCTGTAGTAACTGTATTACTACTAGCTACATTGAGTAGGTACCATATCCACAGTGAAAAAAAAAACCTGGTACCCAAACCGAGTAGAGGAAAGTAGAGTTGGGTAGAACTGGTACAATTTAGGTCATGTGACCACACTGCTAATGATTGGTCAGAATAAATAGTAACTATACTGCTACCAGCTACATTGCGGGGCCACCAGATCAACAGCATAAAATAAACCACCTCGACCTGGAACCAAAACCGAGTAGAAGTAAGTAGAGTAGGATATAACTGGTACCATGAAGGTCAAGTAACCACACTGCTGACTAGTGATTGATCAGACAGTATAGTCACTATACTGCCATCAGCTATGTGGAGGAGGCATCATATCAACAGTGGAAAACAAACCATCTGGTACCAAAAATGAGTAGAAGCAAGTAAAGTAGGGTAGAACTGGTACCATGAAGCAGAGAAGTGGCTAGGGATCTCATAGTCCTGTCCTCACTACATACAACGTATCAGCATTGTTTGAACAGACATTTTGGGATATGAGTATAGGGCACAAATAATGAATCCAATGAAATGCAGCTGTGCAATCATGTCTTGCCTCAAACTACTTTATGTAATCAGTATCATATATAAAACCAAACTACAGAGCCCGTTGTCATAAACACAATACCCTGCATGCTAAGCCCAATGCAGTTTTAAGTATGGAACTAATTGACCGATGTGTCTGGATAAATCAAATCTCTTCGAAAAATAAACCTCTGTCATCGAGCATCGAAGATTTGTGCTTTGCTGAAGCGTGCAATCATTTATGCAAAACTAAGAAAAGAAGTATTCGTAGCTATTGCAAGGGAACAGTGGTGATTAATATCCTCCTAATTTATTGTCATGTATGGGCGCGCAAGTAAAACATTTACAGCCTGAGCAGTGAAAAAAACCAGGCCACGCCGGAAAAATGTTTTTGAAGTGAAAATCGAATAGGTTAAAGTGAGAACAAAGGAAGATGTCTTGACAGAGCCCAAATATGCTCCTCACGTGACGCTAAACAATGCCGTCAATTTCCATTTGTCTTCTCATTTTATATTATCCTGATGCTCTTCTTCCTTTTAAGAGTTTCGGACATGCAGAGATGATTTGACTGTGTTCAAGTACAGATTGCTGAGCTCTGTACAAGAGGGGGGCTAATAACCCACCATCGGCCTTGTATCATGTTAGATGGAGGCATGTATTGACTATATCAGGCTATGTCAGGGTTTTCTCAGGCAAACCATATGTATACATTTGAAGAAAGCCATATTGCATGTTATGTTGGTTTAACTAATTGTTTAGTCACTTATTGAACAGTTGGTAAGGCCAGACTTCATACCCCTTGGGGCCAGTGCTTTATTTTAGATTTTTTTCACACTTCGATTTCGCACTGGCCTGATGAACTGAGGCCACAGTACAGTGAAAACATGGGAAAGGTAGGGCATGGAGTGTCGGTCAGGCATTTGGCATTGACCTTTATACATGTACTTGGCTATGGTACCATGGAGGTCACATTAATGGAGCAATTGGTTTTTTTCACTGCCAGCTGTGTTCTGATTATGTTTTTTGGGAAAATCCAATCAGTTCACAGAGAAGAGGAAGGTTGAGTGTACATTGGGGAGAGGGACGATGGTTTTGGACAATCTATGGTACTACAAGAATTAATGTTTGTCAATTTCTCTGTTCCCCCAAGTCAGTAGTTGGTGTTCATCATGGGCTTCATTTATCAAAACTTTCTAAATGAAAAGCTGTCTTTGTTGCCCATCACAACCAATCACACTGCAGCATTCATTTCTTAAACCGCTCAGGTAAAATGAAAGCTGCGCTTTAATAGGTTGCTATAGTCAAAATGGGTAGTATTTCTTGTAGACAGTAGACAATTTTCATAAAACATGTCTAGGGGTTAAAGGGGATCTCCAAGAATGATTTAAATTGCTAGAAGGTGTACAGGTTGTACAGGTTGTCTCCACTTGCCCAGCTAAACCTAAGAGTTGAGCGGGGTTAGGTCCTCATTACACACTCATTCTTACCAACATTGTAGTTAGTAAATTTGGGGCATGTAAGCCCCACCTCTGAAATTTTCCCAATCCCAACTGGGACCATCCACTTGTGGAACAGGCTGAAATAAGCCCCACCCATTTTGACCTGGGCAGCCTAAAGTTGCTAGGCTAGGACTATCCCTGAAAATTCAGGACTGTTGGTAACTATGCACACTGAACTCCAGTGCCTACATATACTTGTCAGTCACCAGATAACAAACAGAAGGAATAGACCGAAGTCTAGGCCTCAAAGCTAAGGGAGAGGTATGGTGACCTCCTAGAAATCCCTAGACCTTTCCCTGACTTCTGCCAGTATGGGTAGACCCAGAAGGTGGAAATACTCATACACCAGAACCTTAGCCCTGGAGACCCTGGAAGGCCCAAGGAATAGTGGCAGGGAATGAGACTACCGGTTCCTCCCCAGATGAAGGAACCAGTGTCTCACTGAGGCCTAGACAACAACACACACAAGCGAACAACAAAATGCAAAACAAAATGTACTCAGCTTAAAGAAGAATAGAGGAGCAGGAGATTCAAAGGAAAACACACCAGCTCAACCAACTCCAGCAGGAAATATCAACCGCATGGTAAGCAGGGTGAGTCAGAACTAAATAGAGCCTCAGTAATGACCCACAAGCTACACCTGACAAGAGGTGTGGTCATTACCTAACAACAACACTGCAAGATGAAAACAGAAAGACTGTCAGTTACCCTCACAAGCTGTGAGTCTCTCAGATCTTCTCACCTCTGTCATGGGAGGGACTGTGACAGTACCCCCCCCCCCCTCTACGGGTGACCTCCTTACACCCAGGGCCGACTGAATCAGGATACGCCCTGTGAAAGGCCTTCACAAGGCGAATGGCGTTAATGTCAGTCACAGGAACCCACATTCTTTCCTCTGGACCATAACCTTTCCAGTGCACGAGATACTGGAGATATCTACAGAGAATTCATGAGTTCACTATTCTGGAAATCTGAAATTCAAGATTACTATCCACCAAGACAGGAGCAGGAGGTAAGGAGGATGATTCAGCAGATTCGACATATCTTTTCAGCAATGATTTGTAAAAAACATTATGAATTTTTAAAGCCTGCGGTAGTTCAAGACGAAAAGCAACCGGATTAATAATGGCAGAGATTTTATATGGCCCAATGAACCTTGGCCCCAACTTCCAAGAAGGTACCTTCAACTAAATGTTTCTTGTGGACAGCCACACAGAATCACCCACTCTAAGGTCCGGACCACTCATACTTTTTGCCCATTTTTTAAAAATTGTTCAGAATTTTCCGCCAAATAGTGTCCAGTGTGGTGGACAGAAGAGTTAAAAAAAGAAGAAACAGCAAGTGGCGATATACAGATAGATTTAATTGAATCACTCAGTGGCTATACAGAATTTTTAATTATGTGCAGTTACAAAAGTATTTAGATCCAGGTGCTGGTTTGAAAATGTAGAATATTTGTTGTGGGACAATCAGTTTAATAGAAAATCCCATTACGATCAGTTCTCATGAAACAACTTTTGAAGAACTAGAGGTTGCAGTCTGATAATATATACATCTCTGACAAGACTGGGCATACTCAAAATGAGTATGACAGGTAGATTGGCAGTTTTAGGGTCGTTTTGGGGTTAAGCTTTCCATTATAGGATAGCCTGTAAACTCACAATGTAAGACTATACTGGTATCTGAATTTTTTTTGCGTTCTTTATATAATATTTCATTTTTGTTTGTACTGCAGAATAGGACTGCATCTTTAATTCTGTCATTTGTTTCCAATCTAGATGTTAATTGTCTCTCATTTGCATTCACTTATTAGAACATAATACGGTAAACCGAAACCATGTGTGACTAGATGATCATGTGAGTAAACATGCACCATGGGAACATAGGGGATAAGCGGGCAATTCTTGGATCAGACAAAAAAATGTTTTTTGGAACAGCCAAAGCTTTACTTCTAGCTAATTAATCTGTTCTGAATTGCTGTGTTTCTTTTTAACACAATTTGTGTCTGATGTGTTGTGTAGAACATGAAGATTCTGTCCCAGGCCCTTGTTTGTGTCTTTTTAACAGCTACCCGCAGCTGTCTTCATTTTAAAAGTAATAGGATAAAATTCCATCACAAACTTTAGTCAGCATGGAAAAATAAAGTTGCATTAAAATATGTGTCTGTGATATATCAAAGTCAATAGGAAAAGTTCTCTGGAGATTTGCAGCGAGAACTTTTTGTAGGCCTCAGGCCTAACAGAAATACTTAGAAATGGGAATTTAGGCTTAAGTAAATTAAAAACACAGAAAACCAAAGCGAAAGGGAACACATGCCTGTTATCAGGAGGCAGCAGAATGGAAGCTTATGTTACTTTCACCAGTTCTAGTTCTCTGTACCAGACTAGGAGAACAACAACTTGGCCATGTGGGGAACTACAAGCCTAATCAATTTGTGAGACCCTGGCCCAGCTTTAGGGCAGAGTCATAACCTGTAGCTTCTGGGATCCAAAGCAAAATTAGTAACAGGATTCCTTTGCCACGTGCCATTTATCATACTGGTGTCTTCTTATGTGACTGCATGGCCTTTTGGCTCAGTCACGCATTTGGGCCTGGGTGTGGTTGCATCTTCTACACCCCAGGGTACATCATTCATCAGTAATATATAAGTACCACTCGCTCTAACATTCTGAACACTTTCCAAATTCACACTATGTAAAGTTGATAAAAATGGTTGATTTCAACCAAAATGATCATATATGTTTATATGGTAGTCTGATGACTGATAATATATGTTTATATGGTAGTCACTAATGGACCTTAAACCTGCTAATATGTCTTTTTATGGGGCAACAGGTTTAGCCAATAGCGTTGGGCATGAATATTCGAATCGCAAATTTAAGCAGACCTGCTAAAATGTGAAGCTGCGCGTATTGCGCAAAAATATGCGCATCATTAATTGCCGATTTGTGCAATCGCGAATATATCGGAGCACTCTATCTGCATATAAAGCTATTGTAATATTCTGCCGTGCCAAACATTTTCTCCAGTCTCTGGAAACTTCTAGCAGCTTGAAAAAGTGACCCACGCCTGTATTGCGCGCACAATACACGCATATTGCATTGCTGATTTTTGCAATCAAGAAAATAACGGCGAATTCATGACGGAAATTCGCCCAAATATTTGTGAAATATCGCAAATTCAAATATTGCCCCTGCAGCTCATCACTATTAGCTAAGGGCTTTCTGTGCTGGGTGTAGCTGGTTCCCACACTATCTAGTTAAAGCTGAGCTCCTGCTCTAATGGTCAGGATCGCAGAAACCTTCAAACGCAGCCAATTTAAAAGGAAACTGCCATCAGAAAATGACCTATTGTTTAAATCCCATTTTTGTTTAAATCATATTTTCAAAAAAATGTTTATGGTTATTTCACATTGGCCACTTAGCCAGTCACGGATCAGCGGATGTGAACCCACTGTGCCACTGACTAGCAATACTCTGGAAGGGAGTAACTATGCAACTACCCGGATTTCACTAGAGCCTCAGATGGTGAGGATAGGCTTGACCGTCGGTAATTGCCAGGGGCTACTCCAGAGTATAAACCAGTCAGTGGCATCTGGTCCAGGCAGACCTGGAGGTACCTGCGAAGGTACCAACAGCACAGACGTGGTTAGACAGGCAGGGTCGTTACCAGGAGCAACAAGACAGGAACCAGAGGAAGAGGCAGAGACGTAGTCAGAACAATCAATGGGTCAAGGCAGGCGGCACAGGAACAATATCAGACAATCCGGGTCAGCAGCAGGAGAGGAGACGATGCAAGCAGACAGGGATCAGACGATATACGAAGTCCAGGAACGAAGTATGAAGTCAGGAACACAAGTGGTAAGCAAGCTCTTTAGCACAAGATTAGGACCTTGACCCTGAGGCGTCTGGGGAAAGGGCTTAGTCACTTAAATACCTGCAGGAGAGCCAGGGTAGGTTAACGAGATCACATGACATGACTCAGCCCCGCCCAGGGAGTGATGCGTACAGCCACATCAGCAGCCGAGTACAAGCAGTGTCCAGGTTAAATGGAAGTTGTGGAGCAGAATCCACATAGGTAATACCAACCGCAAAGGCAGAGTCCAGAGCTGCAACAGAAGCTGGAAGCAGAGATCACAGATGAGCACGGCGCCTGGGACCACGGTGATGAGTGGGGGAACAGCGCCGCACAGAGGTCGCTGTTACAGGGGAACAGCGCGGAACAGAGGTCGCTGTTACAGGGGAACAGCGCCGCACAGAGGTCGCTGTTACAGAGGAACAGCGCCACACAGAGGTCGCTGTTACAGGGGAACAGCGCGGCACAGAGGTAGCTGTTACAAAGCCTAATAATAGGCGTCACTTCTTGGTCAGTACAGATCACTTTACAGTTATCTGCTTATCTGTCATTCTAATCTCACCTATAATGATATCACCTCTGTATATAGATAAGACAGGATCCATTATTCACAGTAGGTGATTGTCAGAGCTTGTCTATACTTTTATTGTACAATGATCTCTGCAGAGGTCACAGAGCTGCCTAGAAAACTCTCCTATAGAAGTCAATGAGGTCCCCTCCCGACTATTGTGTGTATCTATCATGGGGCTGCCGTAAAGCAATTTTCTTACTGCTTTCTAATTTCTGTTAGGAACAGATCAATCCACCACCATAATCATGTTCAGGAAATTAAATTTAAAAAAATCTGCAAAAAATATGTGTTGCTATCTGAACGAAAATCTGAATTTACATGTGGTTATATGTACATAAAAATAAACCATAAAATTAAACCTTAAAAAGCAAAAAATCAACCTCATATAGCAATGTTAGCAAAAACTTAAAAAGTTATCTGTGCTGTATCCTGAAGGCTAAAATTAGCTGCATCCCTAAAGGGATTAACACAATTTTACCAATTAAAATGATATTAATTTTATCATCATTTTTTGCCATAAGCCTACTTTGTGAGTAAAAAAAAAAAACATTCTGTATGATGCAAAATTGGATTTACAGACCTGCTTCCAGAGCCAATAAAAACACACATGGATTTTCAAATTCTTCAATTTTTTCCTTTTTTTCAAATAAAATGGCATTAACAGATTTTGACCTTAAATCTTTGCCAACTTACATGTGTTTCAAGGTTTGTAGCCACATAACCCACTGATGTCATATTCCGAATGTAACACTCTCCATGTGTACTGTACATATGTATATTTATAGCATTCTTCTGATGGCTGTGTGGACTCTATTAAGCAATACATTAAGGAACAAAAAAAGCCCCCAAAAAGCGTTCAGAATTGACATATATTCGGTAATATGAAAAGCTATGGTAACAGTTATTTATAATTAAATGAAAATGATTGTTTTTTTTCAGAGGTTTCAAAACCTAAATTGAAACGCTATGGCAGAAGAGCCACTATTTGACCTTGTTCACATCTGAATCGGAGGCTGTGTTAGGAAATACTAATGCAGAGGTGAACCTAGCCATAGATGTAGTTGTTCAAACTACAAATTAGACCTGGAAAATCAGATCTAGGATACAGTAATAATATTTAAAGGGATTGTCCGGGTTCAGAGCTTAACCCGGACATATCCCCATTTTCACCCAGGCAGGCCCTTTGATATGAGCATCCAGCGGTGTTCCTGGCGACATCACTGGCTCTGATGGGTGGGCTTTTGCTAAAGCCAGCCTATTAGTCCCGGTGACATCACCAGGCTCACTGCTAGGCAAAAGCCTCACAGAGGCAGAAGTAAGTTGAAGGATGTTTAATTGCCCCTCTGTCTGTAAATTACAGAAAAAACACTTGCGATCCTGCTACCGTTTAATAATCTGTGCACCAAACCTTTACATTTGTAGGCCTCATAATCAAATGTCTGGTAAACAAAAGAATGGAAAGTGAAAGACCCATGCCTTCTCATCCAAAGGTCAGAATGTGAGTGGCAGTAGTACTGCAAAAAGCAGTAGCAGGACCAGCCTTCCAGCCAGTAGTTGTAGTATCGGCAGTTATCCTCTCCCTTCCGATAGGCACCAGATTATTATTGAGAACAAAGAGGATGAGATTGTGGACTGAATGTCTCACTCCTCCTCTTGGTTGACACCGTGCCTTGGATCAAAGGATCAGCATATTCCTCCTGCTCCTTCTCCTTACAACCCAAGAGAAGCCTTTCTTTTGAATCATCTCTGTCTCAACTGCCCCTTCCTAGAGGGACGCATTCTTTTACTTGAGAAGAGGCAAAACCCCATGTGCAATGGAAGATACTCAGATTAGTCTCCCCGTTCATGACTTGTGTGAGAACAGTGAGCATTTGGACTGCCAAGAGGAGGAAGTTCAGGTGGAGGAATGGGACCCCAGGCGACATCAGAGGAGGAGGATAGTGGCAGTGGTGGCAGTAAATAGCAGAGGCAACGTTTGGCCCAAACCTCTAAAAAAATTGCCAGGGCCATATCTGCTTGCTGGTGATATTGTGGGTGCAAGATCTAAGCCACGCTTAACTGCCGCTAGCTCTGATTGAGTTTACCCTGTGTAGCAGTTTTCTCCACATTGCAAGAAAAAAGCACTGCTGTGTGCAAGATCTGCAGGATTAAAAAAGGCCGCAGGCATTCAAACACAAATATGGGAACATGCAGCACATGAAGCAGCATCACCAGATCCAGTGGGAAAACAGAACTGGCCACAAGCAATCGGAACAAGCTTGTCCATCTTCTCCCAGGCTCCCTTACGGTAGCCAGGCTGTATCTAAACATAGTGCAGTATTCTTGTAATTGTCATCATCAGTCACTGTTTCTTCCACTTAGACTACTACTCGTCTTCCTCTACTCCATTGCCAGCCATCAATAATGGAATGTATATATACCATATATAGACCATCTAGCATTTCCTGATCCTGATCCTCCACCAAAGTCTCCACCACACAGGGGCGTAACTACCATAGCGGCAGACCATGAGACTGCTATGGAGCCCAGGGCAATAGGGAGCCCAGTCTTAGTTGGGATCATCTCCTCTTGTATTGGAAATGAAAACTTGGTCAGGACTCCACCCTCTAAAGGAACAACTTTTGGCAAATGAGGCAGTGGAAAAATGGCCCAAGGGTTTAGGCAGAAACCCTTCTGTCCTGTGGGGGGGGCCTGGTTTGATCCTTGCTATGGGGTCCTTACTTCTCTATGTATGCCACTGCCACCACACCCATGCACCCAGAAGCACTCCATATATCAGCTAGTGACTGGCACATGCAGCTTTATATCTGCTCCTCTATTTTCCCAACATGGCTGGACCATTGTACAAAACAAGCACGTTTACCTTCTGTGTCACCCCATCTACTCATAGATTGTAAGCTCTTGGGAGCAGGGCCCTCATTCCTAATGTTGTAATTTTTGACATGTCTGTTGCTATGTTATTTATGACTCTGTTTCTACGTGAACCCCAGGACTGTAAAGCACTGCAGAATATGTTGGCGCTGTTTAAATAAAGATTATTATTATTATATTATTATTATTCTCTTGCACCAGACCACCTCCCTCAGCAGGGAGAAAGTGTTGTTTGAGGTCAGGTAGTGGCAGCTCATCAGAGATGCATGTCATTTACTCAGACCTTTCAAACAGACCCCCAGATTTGTCAGTAGGGACAATTGTGGCATCAATGACATAATACCCCTAATATTTATCTTAGAGCAGACATTCAGGCTGATACAACAAAAGAGGGCCCTGCAGCTGTTGGGCACCCATAGACAAAGTCCCATGGAGGAAGAAGTGAAGGATGAGAAGCTACCACTGGTGGAGGAGTCAGTGTTGGAGGAGGACCACAAGACTGATGATGACGATGATACTGGCCATGATAACCAATCATCTCAGTGAAGGCGGAGCCAGAAATAACTCAGCCCTAGGGTTGGCGAGCATTGCATGCTGAATGGTTGCTTGCTTATGTACTGACAGGTAAATTGTCAGCATCAAAGCAATGATTACCATATAAGCATGCTTATAAGTAGGGTTGAGCGAACCCGAACTGCAAAGTTCGTACTGAACTTTGCGAGTTCGGGTACCCGGACCCAAACCCAGACTTTTTTTTTTACTGAAGTTTGGGTTCGTGTTCGGGTGATTTTATTATTTTCCATTATAACATGGTTATAACAGAAAATAATAGTATTCTTAAGATAGAATGCTAAATAAAATGGCCTGTGGTGAGCACAGTGACATCATCGCAGGTCCTTTTGTAGGTCTCGAAGAAAGAAGAGGATATTGGCTGCATGATCAAGTGGATGAGGTGAGTTTTTAATTATTTTTAACCCCTCAATGGCCATTTTATTTAGCATTCTATCTTAAGAATGCTATTAGTTTCCCTTATAACCATGTTGTAATGGAAAATAATAAAGTAAAGTTCGAATCCCAATTGACTTTAATGTGGTCCGGGTTTGTGTTCGGGTCAAGTTCGGGTCCTGAACCCGAACTTTGACCTGCAGTTCAGCCAAACCCGGCAAACCTGAACTTCACTGGGTTCGCTCATCCCTATTCACTATACTTAATATATGTCTCTTTCTTTAATGAAAATTGTGTCTAAAAATAACCTTAAAAGACCCTCTATATGGCCCCTATATAAGATAGGTTTAAGGAAAAAAAATGAAAATATGAACAGGATGAAAAACGTCACACATAATAATACATAGTCGTCACTATCATAGAAACAAAGAGGAGTACTGTTACAGCTAGAGAGCCTGTTATGTGTCCACAGGCCCAGTATAATGCCAATTGCACTAAACTCAGGGTTAGACAGGCCCACCAGAGTGCCAGGATCCTTTGTTGGACCTAGTCTTTGACACAGTAATGGGCCTCAAACATTTAGTAGTAGACATCTCCATTCTGAGATAATTGAAGACAATTACTGGCCATGAGGGCATGATTTTTTATGTGATAGTTCACAAATACCCTAATTGATGATACATCCTGTGTGTAATGATAGCACCAAAGTTTATGATGCAGACAGTAGACATGTGAATCTTCTGTATAGATACAGTGTGGGAATCAATTTCTCTGGTGGGATGAAGTTTTGTTGCTGCGTGTGTCGCAGAAACTTTGGGTAGGGACATTAACGAGTTAGTTACTTCTCCAGTAGTCGTTGCCTGAAGCAGCTTTTAGCTAATGTTTGTGATGTGAAAATTTTTAAAATGTGTTTGCAATTTCTGGCAAGAGGCCTGGACATGCTTATGTGTGTCACTGCTTAACTTCTTACCAGCAATGTATTAGGACTATAGTAGTGTTAAAGAGGAATTCCATCTCTGTTTAGAGAGCGCAAAAAGTTGATGACACCAACAGCTTACCCCCTTCCAAGTAAAAAGTATATAGATATGTATTAGAAAAGCTAGTATGTCAATGAAGTGTTCCCTCAATAAATATGTGGCGTCGAGATGAGAGAATTTCCCAAAATTCGTTTTGGTCCGATTTATCCAAATCGGCCAAGAAATTTGATTTGGGTAAAAATCAATTCTATCAGAATGTGCCTTGAAAAACTCTCTGAAAATATTCTGCTCAAGTAAATCTAAAAAAAAATTTGATTCTACCAAATCAGATTTTTTCAAAAATTCGGCTTATTTAAATTCTTACTAATTGCAGCCAGTCACTTCCTCTGCCGGTCAGGGGAATGTCAGCTCCAGTAAGCAGGGGACCAGGAGAGCAGGGCAGGCCAGACAGGTGCTGGTAGTGGGAGACTCAATTATTAGGGGAACAGATAGGGCGATCTGTCACAAAGATCGTGATCGCCGAACAGTGTGCTGTCTTCCTGGCGCTAGAGTTCGACACATCGCAGATCGGGTTGACAGATTACTGGGAGGGGCTGGAGATGATCCAGCGGTCATGGTCCATATCGGAACCAATGACAAAGTTAGAGGAAGGTGGAGCGTCCTTAAGAATGATTTCAGGGATTTAGGTCAAAAGCTTAGGGCAAGGACCTCAAAGGTAGTATTTTCCGAAATACTGCCTGTACCACGGGCCACACAAGAGAGGCAGCGGGAGATTAGAGAGGTTAACAAGTGGCTCAAGAACTGGTGTAGGAAGCAGGGTTTTGGGTTCATGGAGAACTGGGCCGACTTTGCTATCGGCTACAGGCTCTATCGTAGGGACGGGCTGCACCTCAATGGGGAAGGGGCAGCCGTGTTGGGGAGAAAGATGGCTAGAAGGTTGGAGGAGTGTTTAAACTAGGGACTGGGGGGGGTGAGAAATTACATTATAGGAGGGGAAGATAGTGCAGATAGAGACCGGGGGCAAGGTAGTGGGACTGGGGGAGAAATGGAAGGAGGGCCTTGAAAAGTTCAGAAGGAAAGGTGTAGGGCAAAAAATATGCATAAACCTCTCAAATGTATGTATACTAATGCCAGAAGCCTGACTAATAAAACTGGGGAACTGGAATTAGTGATGTGTGAGGAGGATTATGACATATGGATTATGGGAATAACTGAGACATGGCTGGATGATAGCTATGACTGGGCAGTTAATGTACAAGATTACAGTCTGTTCAGAAAGGATCGTCAAAACCGGAGAGGGGGAGGGGTCTGCCTTTACATAAAGTCCTCTCTAAAGCCCACACTCCGGGAAGACATCTGTGAGGGACACGAAAATGTGGAGTCATTGTGGGTGGAGATAAATGGAGCCAAAAACAATAATAAATTACTAATAGGAGTTTACTATAAACCACCTAATATACCAGAGTCCGCAGAAAATCTATTACTAAACGAGATAAACAAGGCGGCAAACCATAATCAGGTGGTTATTATGGGGGACTTCAACTACCCAGATATAGACTGGGAAACTGAAACCTGTACATCCCATAAAGGAAACAGGTTCTTGGCAATAGCCAAAGACAATTACCTTTCCCAAATGGTTCAGGACCCAACTAGAGGGACGGCCATACTGGACTTAGTATTAACCAATAGACCTGATAGAACAACAGACGTGCAGGTCGGGGGACACCTGGGAAATAGTGACAAAAAAGTAATAACCTTCCAATTATCCTTCAAACGAGAGTTTCTACAGGGAGGAACAAAAATACCGGACTTCAAAAAAGCAAAATTTAGCCAACTAAGAGAGGCCATAGGCCCAATTAACTGGGACATAGTCCTCAAAAATAAAAATACAACCACAAAATGGGAGATTTTTAAAAGCATTATAACATCAAATTGTGATCGATGCATACCTTATAGAAATAAAAGGCTAAGAAATAAGAAGAAACCAATGTGGATAAATAGAACCGTAAAAAAAGCAATAAATGACAAAAAGAAAGCATATAAATCACTAAAACAGGAGGGGAGCCAGGAAGCACTGATAAACTATAAGGAAAAAAATAGAATATGTAAAAAACTAATAAAAACTGCCAAACTAGAGACTGAGAGATTAATTGCCAAAGAGAGCAAAACTAACCCTAAAATGTTTTTCTATTATATAAATGGTAAAAAATATAAACCTGAAGGAGTCGGCCCTCTACATAGCAATGAGGGGGGAGTTGCAGAAAGCGATGAGGATAAAGCCAAGCTATTAAATATTTTCTTCACCACTGTTTTCACTGAGGAAAATAAACTGTCAGATGAAATGCAAAATGTAAAAGTAAATTCCCCTTTAAAAGTGCCCTGTCTGACGCAGGAAGAAGTACAGCAGCGACTTAAAAAGATTAAAATAGACAAATCGCCAGGACCGGATGGCATACACCCCCGTATCCTAAGGGAATTAAGTGATGTCCTAGCCAGACCCTTATTTTTGATATTCACGGACTCCATACTGACAGGGAATGTTCCACCAGACTGGCGTATAGCAAATGTGGTGCCAATATTCAAAAAGGGTCCAAAAACAGAGCCTGGAAATTATAGGCCGGTAAGTTTAACATCTGTTGTGGGTAAACTGTTTGAAGGTTTTGTAAGAGATGCTATCTTGGAGTATCTCAATGAAAATAAGCAAATTACACCATATCAGCATGGCTTCATGAGGGATCGGTCATGTCAAACTAATTTAATCAGTTTCTATGAGGAGGTAAGTTCTAGACTTGACAGCGGCGAATCAATGGATGTCGTATATCTGGACTTCTCCAAAGCATTTGACACTGTACCTCATAAAAGGTTAGTATATAAAATGAGAACACTTGGACTAGGAGAAAATATCTGTATGTGGGTAAGTAACTGGCTCAGTAATAGAAAACAGAGGGTGGTTATTAACGATACACACTCAGATTGGGTCACGGTCACTAGTGGGGTACCTCAGGGTTCAGTATTGGGCCCTATTCTCTTCAATATATTTATTAATGATCTTGTAGAAGGCTTGCACAGTAATATATCAATTTTTGCAGATGACACTAAACTGTGTAAAGTAATTAACACTAAAGAGGACTGTTTTCTGCTACAGAGGGATCTGGATAGATTGGGGGCTTGGGCAGAGAAATGGCAGATGAGGTTTAACACTGACAAATGTAAAGTTATGCACATGGGAAGGAATAATGCAAGTCACCCGTACATACTAAATGGTAAAACACTCAGTAACACTGACATTGAAAAGGATCTAGGAATTTTAATAAATAACAAACTAAGCTGTATAAACCAGTGTCAGGCAGCTGCTGCTAAGGCCAATAAGATAATGGGTTGCATCAAAAGGGGCATAGATGCCCGTGATGAAAATATAGTCTTACCACTTTATAAATCACTAGTCAGACCACACATGGAGTACTGTGTACAGTTCTGGGCTCCCGTGAACAAGGCAGACATAGCAGAGCTAGAGAGGGTTCAGAGGAGGGCAACTAAAGTAATAACCGGAATGGGGCAACTACAGTACCCCGAAAGGGTATCAAAATTAGGGTTATTCACTCTAGAAAAAAGACGACTGAGGGGAGATCTAATAACTATGTATAAATATATCAGGGGTCAGTACAGAGATCTGTCCCATCATCTATTTATCCCCAGGACTGTGACTGTGACGAGGGGACATCCTCTGCATCTGGAGGAAAGAAGGTTTGTACACAAACATAGAAGAGGATTCTTCACTGTAAGAGCAGTAAGACTATGGAACTCTCTGCCTGAGGAGGTGGTGATGGTGAGTACAATAAAGGAATTCAAGAGGGGCCTGGATGTATTTCTGGAGCGTAATAATATTTCAGGCTATAACTACTAAAGATGGGTCGTTGATCCAGGGAGTTATTCTGATTGCCTGATTGGAGTCGGGAAGGAATTTTTTCCCCTTAAGTGGGGAAAATTGGCTCTACCTCACAGGGTTTTTTTGCCTTCCTCTGGATCAACTTGCAGGAAACAGGTCGAACTGGATGGACAAATGTCTTTTTTCGGCCTTATATACTATGTTACTATGTTACTATGTTACTATGATTTGCCCATCTCTAATGTGGTGCAATTTTAAAGCCACTGCATGTTCTTCAAATTAAAGCGAAAGACTTCTGTCTTTGCCTCATGCTATTTTATCCTTGAGGAAGGGAATTACTACAATGTAATAAAAGCAAACGGATTACATTTGATATATGTATTTTAAAGATCTGATATGTTAGAAGAAAAAGAAGAGAAAGGCTATTCCCCTCCATCAATCCTAAGGTTTGTGGAATTAATACAGGGCACTGACTAGGAATTCCTATTGAGAAAAACCATTTGAAGATCCTATCCAGGTGAACCAGAAAAAGTCAGTTTGGTGCCATCAAAGTACTCCTTATTCTTCCTGCATGCTAATCATAGTAACTGCATAAACTGAGAACTCTACTGATATCTGCTTTATGCCCTCTATATGTTGGTTTATCAAGCTCCTGTTTTTGGCTACAGATGGATGCTTTAGATTGATGCTATTGATGTGAGATTTTTCCTTGCGTGGATTCAAGTACTCACACCAGTCCACTTGGCAAATGTATACACATTTTTGGTCTATCTACTTGTCTGCTTTCAACATTCAGGTGGTTTTAAGAAACACCCGATCCCCATTTTTGTGTTTGTTTATGTTCTTTTGTATAGATAGTTGGTAATGCCATTGTATAGATTGTTGGCATTGCCAGTATCGGACCAATTCATCTTCAGAGATGGTGTAGTTCTTAGACGGCATTGTCAGACAACTGACCTCTCTAAAATTGGAAGCATAAGGTAACTTATATGACTTTGGAAATCAGGGGTGGTCTGAGATAACAGGCTTCCCAAGAAGTCACCAGATCACCTACTACTGATGCCCTTTAAAGGGAGTCTGTCACCAGGAAATTCACTGTTAAACCAAGCACAATGCCTTGTAGGTCTAGCTTTGCTGATTGTAATCATACCTTTCTGTTGCTTCATTCTGGAGAAAAAATACTTTGAATTCATATGCAAATGAACTGTTAAGTGCACCGAAGTGAAAACTTAACGAGGATATACTCAACTCACTCTGTGCATTCTTGCTTCTTCTACTTCCTCTGCCAACCCATTCCTCTCCTTCTTGATTTATCAAGAAGGAGTGGAGGGGCTGGCAGAGGAAGTAAGGATGCACAGAGTTGCTTGGGTCGCTTGGTGCACTTAAAGAGGTTCTCCGGGAATGATTTAAAATGTCTGCCAGCAACCTGTCCTAGTATGTGAGCAGGATTGGTTGTCACCTCTTACAAAGCTTCCTAGGGGGGTATGAAGGCAAAGCCTCACTACACACTGTACTGCTCTACAAAAGATGGTAATGATGTGATTCTCCCTTTAAGATGCCATCATGGCTGAGCAGCCTGACAGGAACACTCACCAATGTGTAATTCATGCAAGTGCCAGAGAGTAAGGCAGCTCTGCAAGTGGTGGTAATCAGTCCTTGTCACATTCTAAGACAGGTTACTGTCAACCATTTTAAATAATTACCAGAGAAACCCTTTAACTGCTCATAGAAATATGGATTAAAATTATCTTTTCTCCAGAATAAAACAAAAGACCTGTAAGTGAAAGGTATTATTACTTACAGCTGAGCTAGCCCTACAAGGCATTGTGCCTAGTTTAACAGTGAATTTCCTGATGACAGTTTCTTAAAAAGTGCAGACTGCATGTGCCCCCGAAAATTACAGCAGTAGGTGATTTCACACGACAACTCAGATGACACTTATATGACTGACACAGACGTTCCTCAGGGAATCTGCCACAGAAGTATCACACAATGTGTCTACCACAGAAGCTCACCCTCCCAAAACAGTGTTTTCGAGTGTTTGCCACAGATATCCTCCAGAACATATTCTGCACTTACTTCCTCTGCTACGCTTCTTCACACATGACACATCATCATCATACGAGGGGCCCAATAAAGCCACATAATTTGCCCTATGATTACAGCTGCCCTGGCTATTCATGAGTGTCACGGTAGGTGAGGGAAGGGAAGAAAGCCAAATATTGTAACCTTAACAAAACACCAGACTAGGCCCCAAAGCTATGAGAGAGGGAAAGGTCTCCACCTGACAATCCCTGAGCCTTTTCCTGACTGCTGACAGCATGAGCAAATCCTAAAAGTGGAAGTACTCATGCGCTGGAACCTATGCCCTGCTGAAACTGAAACAAACCCTCAGCTAGGGAGCAGGAGATAGACAACCGGTTCCTTCCACCATGAAAGAACCAACGTCTCCCTGAGGCCTAGTCAGAACACACAACAAAAGGGAAGGAAGGGGGACTTAGCTTAAAATGGCCGGAGAGCAGGAGATCCACCAAACACTAGCTGAGAACTCCAGGAGGAAATATAAACTGCAAGGGCTGCAGTGAGAGGCGGGTATAAATAGAGCCACTAAATAGCTAATAAGCAGAACCTGTGGAGAGGTGGGTTCCTGCCCACAACAACAAACAGCAAGGTGAAAGAAGAAATATCTGTCAGATAGACTCACGTGCAGCAAGTCTATCAGATGTTCTCAGGCTTCTCACAGGGCAGGCAGTGACAATGAGTAAGCCAGAACACACAGGTCAGTATTTTCTTCCAAATGAATTTTGGCCTTCATTTTTTTTAATGAAACATCTTTAACATAATATCTTAAATACCATTGAGTTCTCTTCTAGTTTTACAGGTACCTTCTTCTTTCTTATATCCATTTCTATCTTGGATTCAAAAGATGCTTTTTAAATATTATACATCTAGAAATCTCTGAACCACTAAAAGAATTTTTAATGACTTTTTATCCTGTCTTCATATCAATATGATTTATTTGGATTTTGCATTCAGTTCAATACTATACAGAGGGATGAAAAGCTGAGTAATATGTATTAAACGTGGAAATGTTATTTATTTTCCTTCTAATATCCCCAGTGAAAGAAGGGTTAAAGACATAATGCATCAAGTCAGTCTGAAGGCTGGATGTCTCAGAAATCAATGTTGCAGTTATAGTTTCCATATTTCACTTCGGAAGATAAGCTTTCAGATAAGGTTCTAAGCAGATGAACCATAAGACGAGGAGGTCTGATGGGAGCAAAGCGGTTTGATGAATGGGCAGGAAGGTACTGAGATAAGGAAAGGTTGATTGGTAGCGAGGATCAGTAAATAAGTGGTGGGAGATGCATGCAGCAGGGTCACTGCAAGCATCCCCTGTCCTTAAAGAACGAGGGCGAAAGTACATTTATAAACCTTTCAAAGTAACTTGTTGTGTCTTTTACAGTAAACATATTGTGGAAATATTTCAAAGCAAAACTACTTTTTATCTCCTTAAGGTTTGGCTATTTTAGCCTTACCATTTTTTTTGTTTGCTTTTTTTTAATCTCCTTATTCCAATATCCATGTGACAGAAGCAGTGAATCCCCCATTTTTGTTGGACATGCCTCATGCAGTATAAACAGTGTAAGTGTGTTGTTGTTTTTTTTATAGGTTTCTATAGTTGCCATGATGACATGAACATTTTTGTAATTTCCTATTCTTAAACAGTAAAAGTTTAATAAAAAAGAGGGTTTTTTTTGGAAAGGGAACAACTCTTTTTTTCAATTAAATTAATTTTAATAAATTGAATTCAGTTACATTTATTTTACTTTTAGGCCTCATGCATTCGAACGTATTTTCTTTCCGTATCCGCTCCGTTTTTTTTACGGACCATATGCAGAACCATTCATTTCAATGGGTCCGCAAAAAAAACGGAAGGTACTCCGTGTGCATTCCGTTTCCCCATGTCCGTTTTTCCGTTCCGCAAAAAAATTGAGCATGTCCTATTTTTTTCTAGTTTGCAGACAAGGATAGGCATTATTACAATAGATCCACAAAAATAACAGATCCGCATACCGAACGTCATCCTTATTTTGCGGATCCGCAATTTGCTGACCGCAAAACACATACGGTCGTGTGCATGAGGCCTTATTTAGCTCAATATGAGACTTCAAGCTGTGATCCCTTAAAGGGGTTATGCCATGATTGATGTAAATACAAAAAATCAGACATCATATACTATATGACAATCTCTCTCTAACAAAGCTAGAACCAGCCCTGCACCTCACATGGATCCAGAGATCTCCACATTCATTGCTCCACTTATTATGCTAGATTTATTTCAAACTGGCAATTCAGGGGGCATGAACTTTGTTAGGGGGTGGGTGTCCTGTCTGCTGCAGCTCTCTCCTTATTACAGCTCAGGGGGTAGGTCCTTTCTTATATAGCTCTTTCCCTGTAACTGCCACAACTTCTAAAAGAAGATACGAATAGCAACTGCCTCAGAGAAGTGGACCAAAAATAGGGAAAAGAACATACAGTAGGTGACACATTACAGATACACTTTATTGAATAGCTATACTAATTTTTAATTACATGCAATTACAAAAGCATTCAGACCCAGGTGCTGGTTTGAAAAAATGTAGAATATTTTTGTGGCACAAAAAAGTTCATTTTTATTTTTATAATTCTTAGTATTCTGAAGCATTATTGCTAGGCAGCCTACCATGCCAGAGGCTTATACCTGTGGTGGACTTGGCGGCCTTTACCAGGCCCTGCGTTGACCCCTTTCCATCTGTCAAACACCAAAGATGTACAGTCAATATATCCATGAATAGTCATCCAAGGATTAAAGAGGGTCAACGACATAATGACCCCCTAAAAAAATAAACAACAAAACAATTATGGAGTATATGCACCAAGGTGACCATGTCTACGAGCCACATATGATGAGGAAATCTCCCAGCATACGCACCAGAATTAAAAACCCTGCCACATGTCATTGTATATTGTAAAGTTGCATACATCATCATGGTATACTGTTTTTTGTGGTTCCTGACTGTATAAATATAGAGTACAGCTAAAGAAAAGGTAAACCAGCGTAAGACAATCTCTGGACATCCATGAGCACTTGATGTCTTGAGGTTGCATTTAAATTACAAAAATGGAGTATATGAGGAAGTTAAAAAAATTTAATACAAGAGAATTAAATGCAAAAAAAAAATAATTCGACTGTATCCAGAGCCCTATGGAAGAAACTGCTTTGAGTTTAGAGGGGTTAATGGTATTCTTCTAGTGATCCTTCTAGTTCAAACTGAGAACAGTAGAAGACCCCTGACCTGGAGCTGACCCACTGAGCGGTGTTCTTGGTTTGTGTTATAACTGTGATGTTAATGTCATCTGTAGCCAATTAAACAAATGTGTCTTCTAAATAGAGCAAGGTCTATAATTACGAGGAGTCCAATTTATCAAAGACTGGCTTCTATGTTGTTATTTTTATGTCTATGTTTGCACTCAAGTAACCTACGACTTTCAAAAAGAAGCTTGCCATTTTTTATATATATTTTCTTATGTGGGTTCTCGAAGGGGTAGGTAACCATGATTCAAGACTTCCTTTTTCATCTCAATGGTATTTCATTCTTGCTTGTGTGTTTTGCTATGGCTACGATGAACTAATTATTTTGTTTTATTTTTCTGCTGAAATGCAAAAAGGTTTTTAAAGTCATTCAAATAAAAAAATCATTATCACAGTCCTATAATAAACACAGAAATTTTTAGATTCAATTAGTCTATACAGAGGATACAGTCTGCCATTGAGAGTGTACAAAGTATTGTTTAAACTACAGTAGAGCATTAAAAAATAAGGAGATTAGCAATATGAATCATAAACATTTTTTTTTTCCTGGGCTGTAATAAATTAAATTGGTCTCAGCTGTAGAGCCCTCTGGAGTTTCCGCTATCCCTGACATGTCTGTACAGTTTCTCCATTCGGCAGTGATGGACAGACATCTACTAGTGAACAGCACTGTACTCCTGGGACAATGTGCAGCAACCTCGCGTACCCCAGCTGTTCTGAAACTACAACTCCCAGAATCCTCCTTTCACTTTTATGGGACTTACAAAAACAGCTGATTAAGTGTGTAAGCTGGGAGTTGTAGTTTCAGAGGAGCTGGGGTGTCGAAGGTTGCTGATCCTTGTCCTAAGAGAAGAAGCTATGTGGTGTAGCTCTGTTGCTTGCCCATGGACTATACTGCCTGCCCAGAGGACTGAATGGAACTAGAAAAAAATGTAAATTAATTTTCGTTTAGATTGCAGAGGAAAGGACCAAATTTTATAAAATCGCTATCTCTAAAAAATCTACCTGAATGAATCTAAAGAAATTGTGATTCTACTGAAAAACATTTGGGTCGAATTTCAATTCTAATAAATCAGTTTTCTCATCTCTACTTTAGATTTATGATTTATGCTAGTGACCAAAATTTATTTGCCAACATGGTTCATGGGATAACCCCTTTAAAAGCTGTAAAATTTATCCACACTCTGTTGACTGGTCCCACATTATCACATATAGCTCCTCTCTTCCTCTTCTGGGGTACTGTCTTCTTTCTCCTTCCTCCACTCTATCTTCTTCTGCCCTTGAGCAGTCTATACTTTCCTTTCAGGGGTAATTTTGTGTTAGTCAGATGAGCAGCATGCTATACTCTAATGCAGGGTTTCTCAACTCCGGTCCTCAGGACCCACCTACCATGTTTCCAGGATTTCCTTAGTATTGAGCAGGTGACATAATTCGTGTCCATGCATCAGGACTTACCACAGGTATTCATTCTGTGGGATATTCTCAAATTCTGACCGGTAGGTGGGTCCCAAGGACCGGAGTTGAGAAACCCTGCTCTAATGGCTGTGCATATTTCACTTAGGTGAGAACCAAGTGCAGTTGAAGCCTTCAAGAAGACATTAAGGAGTTGAGCATGAAAAGCTAAGTAGAACTTTGTTGAGAGTTTCACTCTAGGTGAATACTTTCTTGACAGTTTTGCCCAGAGGTTAGAAAAACATGTCCCATCGTGCTCCTGAGAACTTTAGACAGTGTTCAATGCAGATCTGAATAAACAAAAAGAAACAATGGATTTATTGAAATAGGCACACTTGGACCGGGTAGAGAAAGGGGGTTCTCTTGCTTTGGGCAAAACCCAATACTTGAGTGGAATATATCTTTAATGTTAAGGCCTGTTTCACACTTGCGTTTTGGTTTCTGGTTTTGAGATCAGGCAGAGGATCTCAAAATCAGACCACAATGGTTTCGTTTGATGTTAATACATCTAGATACATGTGTTCCATTTGTAAGAGGTTGTGTTACATCGAAATGGAACAAACCGGATCTGGCACAAAATCATTGTAAGTCAAAGGGTAACACTAAAAGATCCTTTTTTTTCAGCTTCCGACAATATTGACACATTGATTTTGCTGCTTGATCCAGTTTGTTCTGTTTCGCAGACTGGACACAAAACAGCAGCTTGCAGCGGTTTTGTGTTCGGTCAAAAAATGAAACAAAATGAAACAGATTGCATCCTGATAATTTCAGTCCCTATTGACAATGAATGGAGACAAAACAGAACCATTTTGGCCCGGTTTTGAAAACCAGAATGCCACAATGCAAGTGTGGAACAGGCCTAAGTCTAGTAATATATCTTATAATGCGTTCAACCATACAAATAATACAGAATAGGCTGAAGCTGAACTAAAAAAAAAAACTATTACAAAAATATAGAATAATAGTAGTATTTTTCTTAACCTACGAACTGATTATCTTCCTGCCAGAAAATTGAAGCCAATCCTTCTTTGCTTGATATATTGCAGAGCAGGCCAAGTAGCATTGTCTTTCCTTTTCTTGTTTGTCGGTAAAACTTTGTTATTAATAGGAAATCATTTATTATTTTACCTTCCTAAACATTTCTATATTGCTGACAAAAGTCCACCCTACTGAATAGACGACGGTCACAGGAAAACAACTAACTTCGGAATGCACTATAGAAAAACAACACGTACAGGAGAAAATACCTGCTGAACTTAAAAGAATAGGTCACAAGATACAAAATACATTGCTGCAGGTGCTGACAAATTCACAAACAGGGAAATCATGCTGGATGTTTCTAGTTTATGTCTGTACGTTACCCCACTTAATTGGATTTTATTGAAAATCTGTTAACCTGCATTCTAGGTGACCTAGATGAGCATCATATGGTCCAAAGCATCAGAACTTTATGTGCCAACAAATGCAACATTCAAATTCTTAGAACCACACTATTAATACAGTTGGTGTGGAACCACTGTGTCAACCAACGGATTTTACTTTGGGCTTCTCCTAAGGGCATTATTCTGGCAGTCCCCTGATATTCAACCTTTGACCCATGTACAGGGATCTGGACTTAGCTGCAGGGGAACCACCAGGCTGCTACCCCCTGGTGTAGTCTCTGTGTGATTGACAGCTAACCCATGTGGGTCAGAGACACCAATGGGTCAGAAAAATCCTGAGCACCGACAGACAAGCAGAAAACATGCTATACAGATACAGAAAATGGTTCAAGGTCAGGGCAGGCAGGGGATGGTCAGCACAGTTCAGGTCAGATAGTGGTGGGTTGCAATCCTGTAAACAGGTAGAGGTCGTACAAAGGGAGATAACAGTATAAAGCAAACCTTTGCAGGAAGTAGCAGACTAAGAACATTATTGCTCAGGCACCTTCCCACAGTGGAGGGCGCTATCACTACCCCAGGATTTCCAGCCATTGGCTGGTGAAGATTTGGGTGCACGAGCTAGCCCTTCATGAGTTGGAGGGAGCATGCGTACCCTACGGGCAAAGGTGGTGAGTAAAATTCAAAATATACATAAACCTGTCAGAGATGGTCTTCCAGTTTTACAACAGATAAGAGATAAGACATAAGTGCTTAAAATGCTTAAAATTACAGATGGGTTCTACCTGTGCATTGGTTCTTTCTAGTGCAAGTCCCTGGTTCGGTACTGACTAACATCAGCTCCACTCACTATTATTGCTTGCTAGGCATTGATAATCTACGGCAGGGTCCAGCAATGTCTGCAGAATTCTACTAGTTTGATTAGAAGAGCCTTGAAAAAAAAATCTAAAAGTGCCCCATGTTGTTGTAGACGGATGCAAATTGACAGAAGGCATAGCAACACAAGTAGGTGGGTTCAGCAATACCACTGCGCTAAATACCATCCCAGCAGTTGTCTTAGAAGGTGAGATGTGGGCCACAGCTGTTTAATTCAGGATGGCATGTGCGTTAATTACCACTGAGAGCTCATTATGTACCCGGCGAGTGACAGAGAGGAATGGTGGCCCCATGGGCATCGACCCATCGGGATATTTCCCTGTAAGGTCTATGGCCAGTCCACCCCTGGACTCATGCTTAGCAAACTGAAATTAGAGGGAAGGGGTTAGATGCTCCAAAAATTTAAGTCCTTCTGAACCCCTTGTGGAGTTACAATCAGTGTGTGGTCACAACCATCCCATGCACAAGCTGAAAATTGGTGATCCTAGAATATCTATGGCACAAATCAAAATACCAAAAGACACAAAACATTCAAATCAACAGCACTAATTGCTGAAAATATGACTCTGTATAAAGTAACATGATACCATCAGGGTCTCTTGGGGGGGAAAGTCACAGTTGAAACTTAAGTAAAATTTCTAAAAAATCTACTTCAAAGACAATAATTTATTTTTGTTTGTAGCCATGGTAGAGAAAGACAGCTCTCTATTCTTTCATCATTTTTTTAGGTAAAGAAAGCATTTGTTAGAATCATACATGTAAGTGATAGAATTCTGCTAAGGAGGCCATGGATCTGACATGGCCACTTGAAAAGAAAGGAGCTCTCTTCTAGAAACAGAGGGGACTGGATGATACCTCAACTAACATTGCATTTAAAAAAGTTCTCCAGAATTCTAGTAGATGTGATAATATGGCATATGGAAATCATAGAGGGGAGGGGGGGGGGGTAGGGTCTGCAGTAAAAGTGGGGAGTTCTTAATCCAGAACAGAGATTAGCAACATCCCTAGCAACCAATAGGAAAGTTGCCTACCCCTTACTATATAAGAACCGCCCCAGCAGCCATTTTCTGCAGTTTATTACAGATCTAAGGGAGACAACAGTTCACAACAATACTTAGTGCACCAATCACTAATATGTAGTCACACCTGCTAAAATGTGAAGTTGCACGTAATGTGCAAAAATATGCGCATCATTAATTGCCGATTTTCGCAATCGCGAATATATCGGAGCACTCTATCTGCATATAAAGCAATTGGAAGGTTCTGCCATGCCAACCATTTTCTCCAGTCTCAGGAAACTTCTAGCAGCTTGAAAAATGTAGCAATAGTGTCCCACGCCTGTATTGCGCGCGCGTTACACGAATATTACATTGCCAATTTAACAGTTAAGAAAATAACAGCGAATTTGCAAATATATGATGAATATTCTACAAATATACAAATTTTGCCCCTGCCGCTCATCACTAATCACTATGCCATTATTTTTTTATGTTTGTCTTGGTAAAAAAAAAAAAAAACTACATTAAAAAAAACCTTTTTCTCATCACTTTCTATCTCTCTCATTACGGCCTCACGATTACTAGTTGTTGCCAGTCTGATGAGGCACATGATTGGGAATGGCATCTTAGGCTAATTTCACATTGATAGCAAGCTCTCTGGCAGGCTTTTCCGGCATTGAATGCCGAGAGTCTGCTGGACAAAAAACGCTGCGTGTAGCGTTTTTTTATCTGGCCGAATACTGGCACATTTGCTAGGTAGATCTCCAGCTGACCCCATTATAGTCAGGCCGGTGGAGAACTCTTGTAGAACAACCTGCTGGAGATGTGAAAGTCGCCTTGATGCCAATGATGTCATTACTATGATCTGTTCATTGACACAATATAAACTAGCACCAAAGAAATGGGAGATGGGGACTTTAACTACAGGTACCATCTATAATAATGACATTAAAATACTATGACACTACAGCGAAAACCCCCAGGGATGGGATTTATTCCAATAAATAAAGAATAAGGAGGCATATTTCAACAGGCAGATACATTAATTAATTAATCTAATTTATTGCATGTTAACTAGCAACTCTTTGAAATAGCAGAGGAATATTGCCTCAGATGTTTCCATGAATGAGATGGTTAAGAAAACGAGTTCAATTAGGTAAAAGTGTTGCCTATGTAGTTGATTAAGGCCTATAAAAGTACAGACTTAATTAGACAAATACCTTCTTGCCACAAAAGAAACAAAATGATGATATTTCCCTAAGTCAAGATTTTTTAATCTGTCAAAACCTAATTTAGAAATTACTGGTGAATTGATCTGCCAAAAAATCTATACATTTTTAAACTATAGATGCATATTTTGGCTCACACAAACTGTGTGAATTAGGAAAGGTCATTATTAAAGTACTCTAAAGGCTATGGGCACATTTGGAGGCATGTTAGCTATGCATGTATTTAGGACATAAAGAGTAGTAGGCTTTTATTAAAAATGTTTCTCTTTTAAGCTTCTGCAGCCACCACGTTTCACAATATATATCAAGCTGAAGAATGCAGTTCACAGTGAAATCCATTAGACTGGTTCTTGTGGTCTCCAACCCCTCTATCCTTTTCTGAATGATCTTATCTTACCCGCCCTTTGGAAAAACTCACACTACAGGGAGAAAAAGTGAGAGCACCTCTGTGTTATGACTTCTCAAACAAAAAATTTGTTTCAAATAAGGAGATGAAATTTAAAATTTAAGATTTCACAAGTTTTTTGCCCATTAAAAAAGGCACACAAAACTAAGTTGCTGACAAATCTGTTGTTCTCAAGCTCAAGAAATATTGCTTAGTATGAACCGTGTCTCAATGAAACAACTTTTAGAAGACCCAAGAAGACATGTTATAGTGATGTATGAAGCTGGAACAGGCTGTAAAACATTGCTAAAAACCTGGACGTACACCAATCTACAGTTGGACAAATTGTCTACAAATATGGAAAATTCAGGACTGGTGATAGAGTTCAGAAAGAACCCAAGGAAAACAGCAAAGACATATAGAAGAGTATAAAATCTTCAAAAACCTCTGTATGTGTGTCCACTATTAGTAGAATCGCGACGGCTGGCCACCCCCATCTTGCTTAAACATCTTGGCCAAAATCTCGTGCGGCGGGGGATTACGTCATCACACCGGTCGGAATGGTGACATATGACCAGCGTGATGATGTAATCTCGCCCCGCACAGGACTTTGGCCAAGATCTTCAAGCAAGATGGAGGCTGGTGGCCCTTCAACTGCAAATGGAGGTGGTAAGTTTGAATTTTAGGATTAATCGATTCGCTGACACGAAGCACGAGGAAATTCGGCTTCTAGGCGAATCGAATAATTCCCGAAATTCGGATCGAATTCCACTTCGCGGGATTCGATTCGCTCATCTCTAGCTGTAGCATGACCTAAAGAGGGCTGGCACGAAAGTCATCCCAGAAAATAGATGAACTGAAACACATTTGCAGGGAGGCAGAGTCTGATTACTGATAAAATGTGGTTTCATACTGGTTTTAAAACTATCCAGCAGGCTGTTCATCATTTCCAACCTAGTCAGATACTGCCTTTCCCCATCAGTGCCCATTCACTATAATGGGACCTGGCGGGGACCTGGCCTGTTTCCGGCATGTGTGTCTGGATTCGGCTGGACAAAAATCAGTGCAAGAACAGGTTTTTGTTTGGCAGAATCCCGACACTGATGCCAGAAACAGGCCAGATGCTCAGTGGGTCCAATTATAGTCAATGGGGCCTGGTGGTGCTTCTGCCATTTCCAACTATGCCGGATACGATGAACTACAACAGGCAGTTCCTCTGCTTGAACAGCCTGCCTGTTGGTTCTAATGCAAGTGTGAAGCTAGCATTACATAACAGTCAAACCACATTTTATCAGTAATCAATTCAGAAATCTGGGAATTCGAAAGGGTTCACTTACTTTTTCTTGCAGCTATACATATAACCATGATCTCCTTTTGATAAGCCTTTTTAATAAGCTGTGGCCCACAGTTCAGAGTTGAAATGTAGAGCAAAGGATTTCTTGACTCCCGGGTTATAAAAATGGATAGATCAATGACTTTTACAATTTATCTCTTCTGAAAACATTTTTCCCTAATGACAGCATACTGCGCACGTGGAAAAAAAAGAACACAGATAGAGGAAGCAGATAGCCATCTACTGTGAATTGGCTTTGTTTCCAAAATGATAAATTGTTCCTGAATGGCGTTCAGTCAACATGATCTCTGGTCAGCGATGTCCCTTCTGGTTTCACGGAGGGGACAGAGTAAAGTAAGGTAAAATGAACTCACAATAGCTCCATGTCACAGGGAAAAAAAAAACAGCATAACTTTATTGTTCTGAATTATAATTTATCGTCTTTGGGGCAAAAGAGAAACTGTTGTTTTTTCCCTTAGTAAAACTTAATTGTGAAGCATTGAACAGTATTATCTCTTACATTGCATTTTCTCACCATTGGAAATCCCTAGCCCAGGAAAGAAAAGATTCACAGATCTCATACACATACAATTTAGATATTTAGCAACAAAATTGCCAGCCCAACTTTATCAGAAATACAAAAAAACTATACACTGGATGGGAATTGAATTGAGTTGAGTATACATCTATAGACAACCTAAGTGTCCTTCTATTTGTATGTATTTCCACCAGATGCTCAAGATTCACACTACATACAGTACAGTGCTAAGGTTGTAGGCAAGTGTAGAAAAAAGTTGCAAAGGAAGAATGCTTTCAAAAATAGAAGTGTTAAATAGTTTCAATTTAAATTTGTTATGAAGCTGGACAACAAGCCCCAACATACAGCCAGTGTCATTAAAGGGGTTGTCCGGGCTTTTACTATTGATGATCTATCCTCAGGATAGGTCATCAATAGCAGATCGGCGGGGCTCCGACACCATAGACAGCAGCGTTGAACAGGAAGGGAGACGGGAGATGGTACGTGCGCACTGCGCGCGCCGTCTCCTCATACAGCTGATCGACGGGGGTTCCGGACCGCCACCTATCTGATATTCATAGGTCATCAATAGTAAAATCCTGGACAACCTCTTTAAGAACTATCTTCAGCATAAGGAAGAACAAGGATTCCAGGAAGTGGTGATATTGCCTCCAGAGAGCACTAATCTCAACATCATTGAGTTTGTGTAGGATTACATGAAGAGACAGAAAGAGTTGAGTAAGCCTACATCCACAGAATGTGGTTAATTTTCCAAGATGTTTGGAACAACTTCCCTGATGAGTTCCATCAAAACGTGCGTGCAAGCGTACCCAGAAGAGCTGATGGTGTTTCGAAGACAAAGGGTGGTCACACCAAATATTAATTTGATTTAGATTTTTCTTTTGTTCTTTCACTTTGCATTTGGTTAATAAAAAAAATAAAGGATTTAGATTTCTAGTTTTGAAAGCGTCCTTACTTTGCAGCAGTTTTTCCGCACCTCCCTAAAACATTTGCACAGTACTGTAGTGATGAGTGGCAGGGGCAATATTCGAATATTCGACATATATTCGAGAATATTGGTATTCGAGATTATCCTCTTGATTGCGAAAAATCGGCAATGTAAAAATCGCATAATGCCGTAACGCGAAATACAGGCGTGGGTCACTTTGGCTAAATTTTTTTAAGCTGCTAGAAGTTTCCTGAGTTTATCCTGACTGAATTAAAATATTCTTCATTATTGAATTTATTTATTCTTATGCAAAAAATCAGCAATGTAATATGCGCGTTAATCGAGTAAGGGCGGGTTATAGGCAACTTTCCTATTGGGTTGGCTTGCTAGAATTCGCGAATATGTAGAATATAGTGTGATATATTAGTAAAAACGAATATTAGGGTTTTTTTTTCATCTGAACCCATTACATTTACTACTCTAATGGGTTCAGATGGAAAAAAAAAAAATATTCGTTTTTACGAATTTTATGTTTCTGTTTGCGATCCGCAAACGACGGATCGCATACGGAAACCACACGGGGATTTTTTGCGGAACTATGGAATGGAAATGGAAACACAACGGAACCAAAAAACGGAACAATGGATCAGTGAAAAACGAACTGCAAAACCATACGGTCGTGTGCAATAGGCCTTAGTTTTCACAATTTCTAGCCTCTGCAGTTGTGGCCTGTGCCATCACTTTGACGTACATGAGCAGGGCAGAGCGAAATTTACCTTCCCGCTGTATGCCACAGAAACGAAAAGGATTAAAAAAAAGAAAGTGAAAATGCCACGACAGACACACTGCATGTGATCTCAGCCATCTTCAGCTTTTTGTATCTGGAGATCTTGAATGAAGCTACAAACTGATGCACTTAATGTATTTAACCGTCTAAAGTCCTGTTGGTTTGTCTTTACATTTTTTGACATATCTTGTGCTCGGTGACATATGATGTCACCACGCCAGCCGATGGGATGACATCATCATGCGCCACGAGATCTTCAAGCAAGATGGCCGAGGAGTCCTCTTTGCTATCAAATGGATGAAGTACGTTTATTTTTTTTTATTTTTTTATTAGAAAACTCTAAAATGCTTTAATATGGATCTCAGGTGCCACGATCAGTGATGACTGTGGCATCTGAAGGGTTTCAATGACGTGGGGGCGGCACCATCGGTGTTCCCGGTCACTGCACCTGCTATTTACAAAGAAATGCGCATTGTGACGAAGTAATTAGTCATAAAGCAAATTTTTTTGTAAAATTCAGTGAAGCAACTGAATCAAATTTTAGAGAACCTCATCTCTAGTGCTGTTTACTTTTTATTTGTTACTTTATGGACTTGTGGTCAATTGTCTAGAGCTAGATCCTACGGCCACCTTCATTTATGGCATTTATTTCTGGTCCTGGTGTTTTTTCTTGTTGATAGATAAATAATAGATAACAGAGTAGTTAATTGATAGATAGCAGATGCATGATAGATGGACAGATAATAGATAGGAGATATACAGATAATAGATCAATCGGTGATACAGTAGATAGATAGATAGATAGATAGATAGATAGATAGATAGTACACAGATGATAGATAGATCATAGATAGATATATAGATGGATAGTACACAGATGATAGATAGATAGATAGATAGATAGATAGATAGATAGATAGATAGGTAATAGATAGATAGGTAGGTAATAGATAGATAGATAGATAGATAGATGATATATAGATAAATGATATAGATAGATAGATAGATAGATAGATAGATAATAGATAGATAGATAGGTAGGTAATAGATAGATAGATAGATAGATGATATATAGATAAATGATATAGATAGATAGATAGATAGATAGATAGATAGATAGATAATATATAGATAAATGATATAGATAGATAGATAGATAGATAGATAGATAATAGATAGGTAGGTAATAGATAGATGATATATATAGATAGATGATATATAGATATATAGATAGATGATATATAGATATATAGATAGACAGATAGATAAATGATAGATAGATAGATAGATAGATAGATAGATAGATAGAATACATATTTCTACAGACATAGGCATAATTCACACTGCAGGTGTAATAAAAGCAATATCATAAAACCCAAAATGGGAAGCGGGCAGCACCACAGCTGTGATCGCTTACATGACTAATTGTAAACCTCATCTATTTTCTTCTCCATTCCTATATTTGACTGCATAATAAAATGCCAATGATGAAGAAGGGGGAAGTACACCTCTAAAATCACCAATGGGATCATTAAGAATCAAGAGGAAAAGATGGAAACAACGCATGGTTTATTCGGCAAATGGAGGCTCATAACGAGATGATATCCCAAGGGGGCTTTACCCATTTTAATAATACATTAAGGAGCCTAAGTAAATAGTCTGTTTGTAGAAGCCAAACAGAGCTCGGTACTTGGTTACCACGTAGAGAGGCAACTCCCTGTGCTATGAATTTAACAAATTTATAAAGGCACTTAAAATAAAAGCTGTTAGCAAAATTAAAAGAGAAGCATTATTCAGCGTGAGGGCCTCATCTCGGCCAACGTAATTTATTGCAAATGAGATCTTGGAAAGAGACTGCGTCTGACCGGCTGATGAGGAGTCGCCTTCTTCTATTCGATGTGCTTCGTGAATCACAAGTCAACCTCATAGAAGTTATACAGTCCCAAAAGTCCAAAAAGAAGAAGAATCCATAGAAGGCACGAATTTTCATCTTTAGTGCCTTACCAGTACAAATACACAGTTTCATTTTTGCATCAATTCAATATAATTGTGTTGCCTTTTAAATAGATTTTTCCAAGTAATAAGTTAGATCTACTGCAAACTCTTTTAGGACTCGGCCTGTTTTTATTTTTTCATTTTCGTTCTTCATTTTCGTTCTTCGTTCTTCCCCGCTTCCCAAAAGCCAAAATAATTTTTATTTCTCTGTTTACATAGTCGTCGTTTTTTAATGACACTATTTTAATTTATAGCTTGTAGTTAAAAACAGAAAAAAAAATATCTTTGTGGGGGTGAAATTGGAAACAAAATGGCAATTCAACAAATCTTTGGGGGGTTTTCTTTTTACTGTGTTCACTGTGCACTGAAAATGACATGACGACCTTATACTGAGTCAGTAAGATTAAGGCGATACCAAATTTATGTAGTTTTATTATGTTTTACTTATTTTAAAAAATAAAAACCTTTGAAAAAAAAATATATGTATATATATAAATTCTTTGAATTGCCATATTCTTACACATATAACTTTTTAAAATATCTGTCTAAAGAGCTATGTTTGGCCTTTTTTTGTGGGATGAGCTGTAGTTTTTAGTGGTACCTTTTTAATGTACATATGGCTTTTTGATTACTACTTATTAAATTATTTTTGAGGTCGAGGGGACAAAAAAACATCAATTTGCCAATTTTTATCATTATGGCATTCATCGCTCAGGAAAATATTTTTTATACTTTATTTGTTTGGACATTTTCAGACACGACAATACAATGATGTTTATTTTTTGTTGATTATTTTAATATGTAAAATTGGGAAAGGGGGTGATTTGCTTTTTTATATTTTAGTTTCTTTATAAAAAATGTAATTGTAATTTTTAGTCCCCTGTGGGGACTTTTACAATTGATTCCCTAATTTCTTGTCCCATAGATTGCAATAGAAAACTATTACAGTCTATGGGATCTTCACAGGATGCCCTTCAGGCTGTGCATCAGGTATGGCTTTTCAGGCAGCTCACTATGACAGCACTGGGAGCCTTCACAAGACCCTAGGCTGTCAGATCAACCAAACCAAGCCCCTGCAATTTCAATAGTGACTGCGGCATCTGAGGGATTAAACAAAGGGGAGGGGTTCCTTCGATTAGAGGGCAAAGGGATGACCCTCTCTTTGTTTAACCCCTTAGATGCTGTCGTGATTGACAATGGCATCTGGTTTAATGACCATTATCAGTATTATCTCTGATTCTGATCATTGCATCTGAGTTACGGCTGTATTATACAGCTGGCACTTGCTATGTATGGAACAGGCTCAGTGTTTGAGTCTGTTCTATTCACTTGTAATGCATTTTGAATCTACACTTAGGGCCCCATTATAAAAAAGTTAAAACAGAATTTTAGAATTGTTTTATTAACTTATTAAAAAGCAAAAAAACAATAAAAATTTCTC
This sequence comes from Bufotes viridis, assembly GCA_033119425.1. NCBI lineage: Eukaryota > Metazoa > Chordata > Amphibia > Anura > Bufonidae > Bufotes > Bufotes viridis. The sequence continues at coordinate 75,511,917 of CM065598.1, read as the reverse complement.
ATGGACATAAGTATTCAGACCTTTTGCTATGGCAGTTGAATTTAGCTCTGGGGGACTTCCATTTCTCTTGACCATTTTTGAGATGTTTTTAAACTTTGATTGGTACATTCAATTGATTGGACATGATTTGGAAAGACACAGCCCTGTCTATATCAGGTCTCACAGCTGACAATGCATACCAGAGCAAAAACCAAGCCACAAGGAGAAAAGAACAGCCCCTAGAACTCAGAGATATGATTGTGGGGAGACAAAGATCCAGAGAAGGGTACAAAAAAAAATTCTGCTGCACTGAAAGTTCCCAAGAGCACAGTGGCCTCCATCATTCTTAAAAGGAAGAAGTTTGGAACAAACAAGATTTCTCCTAGAGCTGGTCACCTCACCAAACTAAGTAATCGAGGGAGAAGGACCTTGGTGAGAGATGACCAAGAACCCAATTGTTACTCTAGCTGAGCGCCAAATATCCTTTGTGCAGATGGGAGAGATGTGACCTATAAACCAACAGAACAGCACTCAACCAATCTCGGCTTTATGGCAGAGGGGCCAGAAAGAAGCCTCACCTCAGTAAAATTCACACTTAAGCCCACCTGGAGTTTGCAAGCCTCAGACTGTGGGAAACAAGATTCTCTGGTCTGATGATCTTTTTGGCCCCAATTCTAAGCATCATGCCTGGAGGAAACCATGTACTCCTCATAATCTTCCCAATACCATTCCTACAGTGCAGCATGGTGGTGGTAGCATCATGCTGTGGGGGTGTTTTTTTAGTGACTGGAATGGTGAGACTGATCAGGGTTGAGGTAAAGGTAAATGGAGCAAAGTACCTCAACCTGGGCCAAATGTTCACCTTCCAAAAAGACAATGACCTTAAGCACACAGACAAGACAACACAGGAGTGGCTTAGAGACAACTCTGTGAGTGTCCTTGAGTGGCCCAGCAAGATCCCTGACTTGAACCCAATCTCTGTAAAATGTCCTGAAAATGGCTGTCCACCGATGGTCCCCATTCAACTTGACGAAGCTTGCGAAGATCTCCCGAGAAAAATGGCAGAAAATCCCCAAATGCAGGTGTGCAAACCTTGTGGCATCACGCCTAAAAACACTGGAGGCTGTAATCACTGCCAAAGGGGCTTCAACTAAGTCCTGAGTAAAGGATCTAAAAACTTATGTCAGTGCAAGATTTTAGTTTTTTTCTTTAAAAAAGTGTATAAAGTTTTTAAGCATTCTGTTTTCACTTTCTTCTTATTAATTTTAGCACAAGGCCGCAACACAACAAAATATGTAAAAAGGGAAACGGTCTGAAGATTTTTTGTACACTGCACCTACTACATACAGTTATGTCATTGTGCATGCAAGAGTTAAAAATACAGCTCATGTCCTTATACAGATATTTAGAATGAAAAGTAAAAAAGTATGATTTTTGACTGTGATGATTGAAAGAAATGTTATTCCCAATTCAGCCATTCATGGTTGAGGTAGGAATTCTTATGGTATATGTCAGCTTAATGCGAAAGAGGTTATGGAAAGAGTCTATCCGGTTGCGCTATGCTCTTTCCATAGCTTTCATTGACTTCAGGTACGTAACAGCAAACCACAGCCCACCAGTAAGGTTTTTTTTTAACCGCATCCACCTCTGGACATCACAGGTATTGTGATCTCAGCCATGAATGGCTGTGTTGGGAATAGCCCTTTAAAGCCATAATTGACCTGGTTGTTAATTGGTTAATAATACTCAGCATAGAAAATGTTGCTGTTTTTATTATTGATTGTGTTGATTTCTTTTTACATTATATATCATGACACCAGTGATCAGCCACACGCTTCATTTACACCCAAATAGCACAATGTAAAATCCGAGGCCTAAAGAAAAATCACGAGATTCAAAAACAAAACCTCTGGCTTAAAATAATAGCAACGCCTCGATATTTCTGGCTGTGATAGACACTTGAGAGAAAGACAAAATTATGTGCATTAATTATAAAAGACTAATTAAAATCACTAGTTAAATATGCAAAAAAGATGAATGATAATGAGGCCGCGCAATACCGCAGAGTGTAGCACTTTATAAATTACTCAGATGGGCCGTGGAGATTGATCTAGCGAGAGAAGAATCAGGAGCCTTTTGGGGGAAAGATTAAAATGTGAAAATCTGTATTTTCATTTTCAAATATCACGGATAATATAGCACACGCCAGCTTCATTAAACTTAAACAGGGCTTTAATCTTAACATAAGAGCAGAACATGGGGAAGGTCTGTGTTCTGAAGGACTATGTTTGAGGCATAAGGCAGCAGAAACACAATGGTGAACCATGGTTGGGGTTAGTGAGATGCTAGCGTAGACAAAGGAAACAAAAAGTATGTGATATGCAAGAAAGGTAATTATCAATCTGTAGATTTCTGTCAGAGGAGGTGAGAACATGTCTCGAAACAAATATCAGATATTCAGTTTACACACTTCAAAGCTGAGCTTCCTCTACTCCTCTACGATTCGAAGTACCACCGGCAGAAGACACGGCACACCTGACACTGTCACATGTTTCAAAGGTGGAAGGTTTCTCTTCTGGAGCCTAATTATCTCTCTCTCTGTGCTGATATCACTATTAGCATGCAGAAAGCATTCCTAGAAACAGGCTGACATAAATGTGAACAAAATAGATGCATTGGGAGACGTGTACTTTGTTTATATACCTTTGCAAGTAGAATATGAAAGCTTCCAATGCTCTCCAAGGAAGAGCCGTCCGTTAACTGTTGGGTTGCTGCTGGGCTCTTAAGTTGGCCATACCCGTTAAGGCCCCCACACATTAGCGTATTGTAGGCTGAACCCACCATTTTCGACAGGTTCTAATGTGTGTGGAGATCCCCTGACTCCCCTGACAGATGATATCAAAAGGATCGGGCGAAATGAATATTTTTGACCAAACCTTTGGCAGTTGAGTTGTCGCCCAAAGTGTCTGACAGTGGCTTTCTCTGCTCTTCCTATTGAATACACATATACGTATGTATTTGGGGGAGCTGGCTGAATGTCTATGGCCACCCTTAGATAGAAGTTGGTTGACGGTTGATCATCAGTTTAACATACAAGTCTCTGGTAAACAATCTTTTCCGAGCAGACATGGTCATTCACATTTTTGTTCTTATTGGCCGTTACCGTTGTTCATACACGTTCATTGAAACCAGACAATGACCAAAAGATCTCTCTGGGAACATTCTTTCAAAGAAATATGTTTCATCCATGAACAATCTTTCTTTGAATAAAAGATCATCCGTTGTAGTATTGGACAAAAGTTTCCATTTCCCTTTAAAGGGAATGTGTCATCAGAAAATGACGTATTGTTCAAATCACGTTTTTATGTTTAACATATTTTTTTATTTATTGTTGCTGTTATTTTTAACATTCCATGTCAACATCTATATTTAAACAAAAAAACATTAAATACTGCAGTTTTTGCAATGGCCACGGAGAATAATAGTAAGCGCCACTTCTTGATCTGTACAGATCACTTTACTGCAGTTATATATTGTTCTAAAGGGCTGAGAATCACTTAGCGTTCTTACTTAGCGATGATCTGGCAGTATAAATGTACAGCTAGTTACCCGATGAATGAGCGAAACACTTATTCATTGGGTAATTGGATCGTTTGTGCGAACACAAAAATTCTCGTTTCCTGACAGAAGACAGTGCTGTGTAAACACAAGCTGATCTGCTGCCGGGAAACAACAAGAGATGGCATTAGAGATCACTCCTCCCCATTTATGGAGGAAATTGCTGAATGTAAATGCAGTGATCGCCTCTGCTACAGAGCAGCAGATTGCTGAGAAGGAACGCTTCCCTCCCAACAGTCTGCTGGTACATTGTCCTGTGTAAAGGGACCTTAAACCTGCCTATAATGATAAGAAGATATCGCCTATGTGTATAGATAAGACAGGATCCACCATTCACAATATTGAATATTGATTGAGATGTGACCCAAGACAAATACCAGAGACAACTGGCTCTACTTGTCCTGGAGATTTATGAATAACTGCTTCTGGAAAATCGGACAGTGGTGACTGTTTTCCCGCTGGATTTTTAATCAAAGATGGATGACAGGGTCCTGATCATTGTGCTCGCTATATACATAACCAAGAACAGAATATTCGACAGAGCATTAGTGTAAAACTGGGAGCTGCCATTGTGTAGAATGATGAAATGCTCCGTATACCTGTGAGGTGTGCATGACATGAAGCTAAACTATTGTCATCACTTTAAGATCCCGGAAGAATTCATCCAGTATGAGTAACTCATTCCAACTTCAGTGCCTCAGGCTTCAGGTCATTTAATAAAGCGAATGTGTCATCAGAATATGACCTATTGTTTAAATCAAGTTTTTTTTTATGTTAAAAATATATTTTGTTTACAAAAAAAAAACATTTCCAGGTTCCTATCTATATCTAAAAAAAAATCCTGAAATCCTGCAGTTTTCACAATGGCCACTAGGTCTAAAATATGTCAAGACTTCCTTTGCTTTGAGAACAGCCACATGGACCAGAGACACAGACAGGAGGGGCCCCACTGACTTCTATGGGAGTTTTCTAGGTATACTTTGTGACCGGTGCAGGGGCCAGCTGTGATATCAAGTAATTGTGAATTGTGGATACTGTGTTATCTATATAGAGGCGCAACTTGTTATTGTAATCCTGTCTGTGATGATAATAAGGTGGCTACTGAAAAGTGACCTGTACAGAACAAGAAACCATGACCTATTATTAGATCTAGTGGTCAGTGTGAAAACGATACGATTTTAAGTATTTAAAAAAAATATACTGTAGATAGTAATATTACAAAAGAAGACAAAAATCACCAAGAATTTTAAAACATATATGTTTAACATAAAAACATGATTCAAACAAAAGACAAAAGTAATTTTTTGATGACACATTCCCTTTAAGTATAAACAAGAAGTCACAGCAAGCAATGTAGAATGCTACAAACAAAATGACCAATAAATCCAAAAGTCACATAAACAGAAACACCAATTGTAAAAATTAACTTTAATGCACAAACAAATAAAATCTACAGTAGTATCCACAATAATACAACAATATGTAAAACCAAAGAAAATTAACAATCTTACCAATTCCACTCATCTGAATTACTATGAGCCAGTTTGCTGGACCAAAGGGAAACTGAGGCAGGTTGGACTGATAAATGTCTTGATAATCTCCTGCAGAAGGGATACATAGGGCTACCCCCCTGAAAAGGGTGACCACCTCTCAGAGCAAAGCCCTGAAACGAAACCCTTAGTAAACCCTACTTTTCTATGGTTCTCATCAAGCTTACTAGTATCAACTAGTTATGATATGATAGGTTGCAGGGCACTTTTAAGACATGTATGATGTTCTCTGAAGTCTTATGAGTGCCAAACGCACCATATGCTCTATCTCCATCTCCTGCAGCCTATCATCCAAAGAAGCCCCCAGATCAAGTATATGGATAAAGCATATGTAGTATCTAAGTGGAATTGCTTAAAAGTTGTCCATCTTGATGACCACTTCTCATATAGTGGATTCCCCTCCAACATGGAGATAATAGGGGAATCTCACCACGGAAGCTCCTGGAATTAGCTGTTGAGCAGCTGAACTTCCATGTAAAGGTAGGGTCAACACAAAGCAGATACATGAGTCCTCCAGATGCAGAAGAGCTGTGGCCATTCCTTCCCACAATATAATTTAAGAGGGACATTCTACATCAGGGGGGCAAATTCTTTTGTCAATGTCAGAGTGAACCTATCTTAAGGACCACAATACAATTTAAAGGTGTATTACCCTCCAAAACATTAATGGTATATCAAAACAATAGACCATAAATGTCTGATAGGTGCTGGTTAATGGTTATGCTTTCAGGACCACATATAAGAAAAACAGGGGTCCCTTTCTTCCCCTTTTGCACTTCAGAAAGGAAGAAACCATGTAGGCATGACAACCTCTCCACTTCTCTGGGCCACATAGGGGTCAGAAGACCCCAAATCCGTTGATATTTGGTGGTCCTGGAGATGGTCACACAGTGCACCATTAGTATGTGCCCGTCCCTGCTCCTGCGCTCTGCATCTCTTCTCTTCCTTTTACATTGAAAATACATTTGAGCAGCCACCTGATAGGAATCTCTATGACCAAATGATTGGGGGCTGCACAGCATGGTGATGTGACCGCTGGGCCTGCTCTACGTCTTTGATGCTCAATAATCTACAGTTTATCTTACTATCAGATATGATACAATGATAAATTGAAAAAAGTCAATGGAGTAAACCTACTGCAGATATCTCTCTTGCCCTGAGACCTTCTTGATGACCCTCTATTGTGAA
>CM065598.1:70580874-70617582 GCA_033119425.1 Bufotes viridis | reverse complement strand
CATTGACTCTTCTTGCAGGAGTGGTGCTCAAACTGCTGGGATGCATCTGTGGGACCCTCTTTCAGAGATGATGTCCTCCACTCGACTCTTAAAAAGCTGAGGGCTCTTCAGGAGAAGTGGGCAGTCGAGCGAGGCTATCAGACGGTCAACTCTGTAGCTGTGATGTCATCCTTCCTACGAAATTGACACGTGCACACCTGCAATTAAGAATACAACATATAATCAATTTCCAGGCAATTGTGGAGGCAATAGAGGAGAAATATAAAACTTGATATAAACTAGAAATAAACCAAAACCCTGTAAACAATTGATGCAAGAAATCATTTCAACTTCTAGAACAGTGGTCTCCAACCTCTGGCTCAGCAAGTGCTGCTGTAGAAATACAACTCCCATCATCCCATAATAGCCTGCAACAGTCAGAACATGTTTGGAGTTGGTTTCCACTTGTAGCATCCCCAAGTCAGGGCAATGTATGGAACTAACCTGGGGAATGCCAGTGATGGAGAGGCCGGCACGCTGTTCCTCTGGGGCACTCTCTGGGTTCTTGCGGGACACAGCCAGGTGGAATGTGAGGTGCCCTTGGTGTTGTAGTTTAACGTGCCTATGGCTGGGTCCCTGAGGTGTCGTGACGCCAGTGCCAGTAAACGGTGGCACACCGTATTTATAGTAGGAATAAACAGAGGTGCAGACTTGTAACTTGAAAACAGAATTCCAACTTTACTGAAAACCGTAGAAAATACAGCAGGCAACCTCTTAACACAGTTCTTGTTGCAGAGAATAGACGTTTGTACAGTCGCAGTTACAGCAGGCTTACATCCAGCAAGGAATAACAGAGGGAAAGACAACAGGACTTAGAATTGCAGGTGAACCTTACTTTCTTCCTGACTTGTCCTGACTGGAATTGATGCTTCAAGGCCCCAATGCCCTACTTCTGGCTTATATCCTTGAATCTCCAGTAGACAGTGTACCTCCTCTTGGCATTTAGTACCTCTTGCTCTAGGGATTGCCTCTGCTTGACTTCTGCTGACTCGCTTAGGCCTGAGACATGTGGCCTTCACAGACTCCAGGGTCTGCACTAACACTAGCCTGCCTTGGCCTAGCTATATATATATCCTGCTCACCAGCTCCCCCAGTGGTCTAATACCTACATGACAACCTTCACATTGCTGCAGGCAATTATATGAGACACTTAAGGAACATAACAGATTGGTGGTAAGCGGGTATTAAAGTGCCCGTATACTGCATACCCACGACTTTAAACTGAGTACGACCTCGTACTCCCACAGGAGTCCACCCAGCTGGATTCTTCTCCTGAAAGACAAAAGGAAAACATGCAGGCATACATAGACACAAATGAATGACATCTGCATAAATAATCATATCAGGTCCAGCTGGAAAGGTGGAGCGCGGTGACAAGAGCGGCGTCCTCTGCTTGCAGGCTATTAATGCAGAGCTGTGATGCTGACCTGGTACAGCAAATCAATGGTTAACACCAGGATAGTCCATAAGAGAATGCCAGAGTCCATAATAAGAACATATCACAGAGGCTCGCACACAGGAGTCCATCTCTGGGCACAAACTTAAAAGGATGATGCTCACACAGAGGTGTCCTGGGGGTGTATAACAGGCAAGGGCTCACGTGGAGGAGTCCATTCTTGCGCACAAACGTCAAGCAAACTATTTCCAGTAGTAACTGCCCGGGAGGAGACACCACCAGTATAATCAAAGTCCCCTAAACGGACTGGCGGACGTCCCCTGTTCATCCGGGTGGACCTTCTCAACACAGGAGTGTCCTCCTCCCTTAGAATCGAGGTAGAAGGGAGAGGAGCAACAGGAGGGTCTCCACCAGTGAGACCCTGGTCAGGAACAACAGGAGCCGGAGGATCCTCTACAAGGGGACTGGATCCGGGACATTTTGAACCGGCTCTTCCGGAGGTGAAGGCACAGTAGGTGCCGGAGCGGGCACCAACAAATTTAACCAGGGTGTGAGGAACCAATGGAGTGGTTCAGCATCATTAAATAGATCTGCCACAGCCTGCATAGGCTCCACAGGCTGAGCAGCAAGTCCTGGCACAGGAGACTGGGGTCCGGAGTCTCCAGCAATGGGCCCCTTTGTCATGCAGAGTTTTAGGCGGTTTCTGTGAACAATTTGGGGACCCTTACCCTCTCTGGTGACCTCATAGGTATGAGTTTCAGCATTAGGGATGGCAGACACAAGATAGGGAGTTCTCTCCCATTTACTGTCCAGCTTACTGGTACGGTGATTGTTCTTTAACCACACGGTGTCCCCCACAGCCAAGGGCTCTGCATGGGCCGCCAAATCATAGTCTTTTTGTTGTCGCTCCCGGGCACCTTCCATGCGCTCCTGGACAATTTCTTTGGCATTAAGCAAGCGCCTTTGATGTTCCATTACCCAGTCAGTTTTAGGCAGGGGATTAATGTCGTCCAGCACTTGTACGTCCAGGGAATGGTCTGCAGGCAATTTACCCTGACGCCCAAACAACAGGTAGAAAGGAGTGTATCCAGTGGAACAATGGATAGTATTATTGTGCGTATACATGAGCTGTGGTAACAGGTTAGGCCAATCTCCTCTGGTCTCAGGAGGCACGGCTCTCAACATTTCAATCAGGGTCTGATTCATCTTTTCACAGAGTCCATTACCTTGTGGATGATAGGCCGTGGTCCGGACCTTTTGGCAATTGTGTAGTCGGCACAGCTCCTGGAACAGATGAGACTCAAGCGCAGACCCCTGGTCGGTGAGGATCTTTTCTGGGCAGCCGTAAGGCAGGAGGAAGTGTTTCCAGAACAATTCAGCGGTCGTCTTGGCTGTTAGGTCCTTCACAGGCACTGCTACGGCAAACTTAGTGAAATGGTCAATAATAGTCATGGCATAGGCATACCCTGAGTGACTGGGCTCTAACTTCACGTGGTCAATCGCAACCAGTTCAAGAGGGCGGTACTTATAATAGGGTGCAGCGGTGCTCTCTGATCATGATATTCACCTCTCTTTAGGGCACAGGCTGTACATTCCCGACACCACTTCTCAATGTCCTCTCTGATTCCAACCCAGTAGAACCGCCTACGGATAGTGGCCTCAGTCTTTTGAACCCCAAAATGTCCAGACCTATCATGATACATTTCTAGAACCATACCTGCATCACGGCGTGGGATGAGGATCTGGTGCACTCTGTCATTTGACACTGGATCCAGGCTTCGTCGCAGCAACAGGCCTTTTCGAAGGAACAGTTGTTGACGTTGCTTCCACAATTTGATGAGTTCTGGGTCTGCGGTCTTTCGCCGAATTCTTTCAGGGGTTCTGCCACTGATGAAGAAGTCCAGCAGTTCACCGAGAACTCTACTCTCTGATTGCAACTTAATCCACTTTTCTTCTCTGGATGCAGGCTTATCAAAGGATGGAGGGTCAGAGGTTCCACTGTTGGCAGCTTGAGCTTGGTCCTGTTGAGCAAACCTGTTGTAAAATGCTGGCATCTCTACATCTTCCCAGGCATCCCGTTTGTCATCTGGTGCTATCTCAGTGGGGAGCCTTGACAGGGCATCAGCATTATCGTTTGAGCGGCCAGCCCGGTATTTTACAGTGAAGTCGTAATTAGCAAGGCGGGAGGCCCATCTCTGTTCTAAGGCCCCCAGTTTGGCGGTGTTCAGGTGGGCCAGAGGATTATTATCAGTGAAGGCAATAAATGGAGTGGCAGCCAAATAGTCTTTGAATTTTTCTGTTACCGCCCACACTAAGGCCAGAAACTCTAATTTGAAAGAGCTATAATTCTGATCATTCTTTTCAGCTCCCTTTAAGGACCGACTGGCATAAGCTATCACCCTCTCTTTCCCTTCTTGCACTTGAGCCAGCACTGCTCCCAGGCCTTTCTTACTGGCATCTGTGTAAAGGTGAAATGGCTTACTGTAATCTGGGTACCCCAGCACAGGAGGTTCAGTCAACTTCTTCTTTAACAACTGAAATGCAACCTCCCTCTCTTCATTCCATTCAATGGGGACAGGAGTCTTTGGGCTCTTTTTGGTTGCCCCCTCAGGAGTTCCTGGATTGGATCCGCTATTTGAGCGAAGTGGGGGATAAAGCGCCGGTAGTAGCCAGCGAAGCTAAGGAAACTCCTCACTTCCTTCACTGTAGTGGGAACCGGCCAATTTCGGACAGCAGCCAACTTATCAGGATCAGGCTGGACCCCCTCTGCGCTTACAACATGTCCCAAGTATTTTACAGCAGGTTTCAGCAAGTGACATTTGGACGGTTTAATCTTGAGGCCGTATTTAATAAGGATTTCAAACACCTCAGCTAAATGTTTTAAATGGTCCTCATACGTTTTAGAATAGATGATAACGTCATCCAGGTACAACAGCACCGTCTCAAAGTTCTTATGGCCTAAGCACCGCTCCATTAATCTTTGAAAGGTCCGGGGGCATTACACAGTCCAAATGGCATGCAATTAAATTCAAACAGGCCCATAGGGGTGGTGAAAGCAGTCTTTTCCCTATCTTCAGGGGCCATGGGCACTTGCCAATATCCGCTGGTTAAATCTAAGGTGGAGAAATAGGCGGAGGAGCCTAGAGCAGTTAGAGACTCCTCAATACGTGGCAATGGGTAAGCATCTTTGTGAGTGATCTGATTTATCTTTCTATAGTCTACACAAAACCGGATGCCACCATCTTTCTTTTTACTAAAACCAGGGGGCAGCCCAGGGACTACGACTGTCCCGGATTACGTTTGAGTCTTTCATTTCTTGGATCATCTCTTTAACAGTTTGGTATGAAGTTGGTGGTATGGGTCTATACCTCTCTTTAATGGGAGGATGAGAGCCAGTGGGTATGGTGTGTTGGATAACACTGACCTCTCCATAGTCCGTTGCATGCTTACTGAAGGCTTGATGGTGTTGCTTTACTAGGTTCAGGAGTCCCTCTAGTTGATGCTGCGGGGTAGCTTCGTCCCGACATGGAGTTCCTTCCACCAGGGCACTGGAGAGTCGTCCGCAGGAAGAGGTCCTCAGTGGCAGCTGATGGCTTCTCGGTGACAGGCAGGCGGATGACATCCTGGAAGGAAACCTGGGAAAGCTGGGCAACAGGACAGTGCTTAGTAAGCACAGCAGGATGATCGCTGAGGTTAATCAGACGGACAGGTACTTTACCTTGGGAGACGGTCGCCAGGCACTTGGCAGCTCGCACATATGGGTAGTTCTCCATCTGGACAGGTTCCACCAGGGCCGGATAGTCTTGGCCCTGGACTCCCAGGACAGCACGGCACCACAGGAGAGTTTGGGAGTTTGGAGGTAGAGTCACTGGTCTATTATCACCGATCCTGGCGGTGCAGATCTCTCCTTTTTCATTTGCAAACCTCTGCTGAGCACACAGTACGCTGATGGTCTTTTGGAGGACCTTCTTGGAGGCAGAGGAAGCTGCAGGCAGGGACTGATGGAGAGCTTCAAGTACCTCAGGGTAGCAATTTTTGAAAACATTAGTCCCAACAATCACAGGGTGACCCCCTTTATCCCGGTTTGTACCACGATCACTCCTTGCTGTGGTAAAGTGGCTTCTCCCACCTGGAGCGTGGGTTCCCAGTATCCATGGACCTTTATGGGCTTACCATTGCTTGCAATTATCTCCAACCAGGACTCAGGTGGCTGGGTAAGCAGGCTGGAACTCCAGAACTGATTAAAGGTGGACTGCTGAATAGTGGTGACTTGAGATCCAGTGTCCAGCAACGCTTCAAAGGCACTCCATTGATCCGGACGTTTATTTTGGGACGGGACCCCACATAACGGGGCATCCAGTTTGGATCCCTTGGACCTGTTGTTCTACCTCCCGAGGGCGGTCCTCAGCCTCGAGGGTGACCCGTTAACTGCCAGCAAGTAGATTCAGTATGACCCAACTTCTTGCAGTAATTACAGGAAGGTCGACTGCGGTTCCTAAACCGGTCACTTGAGCGTCTTCCAGGATCTCTGGGATAAACTTCTTGATACGCAGGGGGCCAGGCTTTTGAGGCAAAAGGAGTTCATCTTCCAGCATTAAGGGTTTCTCCCACTCTTCCAGTTTCCTGCAGACTTTTTCCAGGCTCTTAGTGAGGTAATTGACCTGTTCCATCAGAGCAGCTACTGTATCAGGAACTGGAGTCTGGGCGGCTTGGCTGGCCCCTGGCAGGTCTGGTATCCGTTGGCTTAGGATTACGGACAGGAGGCTCGGGATGGGCCACTGGTTCCGTTGGCAGATGTTGTCCCAGAATATTGATGGCCAGTTCTTTAAAGTCCAGGAAAATACTGTTAGGGTGCTGAGCCGACAACATTTTCAATTGTGTTTTTAAAGATTCGCTATTCACACCCGCAATAAATTGCTCTCTCAGAGTTTGATCCTGGGTGTCAATCTCTCTAGGGTCTATATGAATGACGGCTCTCCAGGCCTCTTGGAGGGATAAAGCAAAATCACGGAGTGACTCACCAGGCTTTTGTTTCTTACTGAAGAAGCGCATCTTTATTTCAGACACCGTCCTGACTTCAAAGGTAGTGCTGAGGCGGTCAAAGATCTGCTCTATGGTACTCCTCTCAGAACTGGGCCAGGACATGACTTCTCGACGGGCCGCTCCTTCCAACTGGGCTAACAGAATCTCCATTTGCTGCTCCGGGTTAATAGGATAGAGCCGGAACAGAGCCAGGATTTTGTCTTGGAAGTCTTTTAAATTATGAGCCTCCCGGCATAACGGGAAACCATGGAGCCCCAAAGTAGTACGGCATCGTCAGCGGCATCATGTTGGCAGCTGCAATACCGTTGGTGGCCACTGGCTCCCTGGGGGCAGGCTGCTCGGCTACTTCTGAGTCCGACATGATGCAGATTAATTTGTTGAGCGGTCCCTTTAAGAGTTAGCGATAGGTCCGATGTCGCTGGCGGGGTTACTGGCCGGTGGCGCGATCGATGGACAGAGTCTGGTATCCCCTTTTTGGGCCTTACTAACCAGGCGACCCCTCTCCGGTGTAGGATTATTTCTCCCAGGAGTTTGTACTTACTCCGGTGCAGGCGGTCCAAATCTCGCGAGATCCGGAAGGGCGTCTTCGGGAATCCCTTGCGCAGCGTCCCTTCCCGCGAGGACGTCGGGCTGGAGGGCGGAGCTTCGGACTTGCTCCGGCGGGGAACAGCGTCTGCGTTCTTCCAAGTCCAAGGTAGGTGGAGTCCAGCTTGGGAAATTTGAATAAAGTGGTGACGCTGCAGAGTTTGGCGCTAAGTTTTCCCGCCAGCAATGAGTAGTGATGGCGCAGTAGATAAGTCCACAGTTCAGGCGGCCATCTTGGGCGCCATGATGCATCAATTCAATGACAGCAAGCAGCGGTAGTAAAACAGCATAAAAGTCCACAAAAATGCACTTTGAAGTGGCGATTTTCTTCCTCTTGATAGCGCAACACTGCACAGCGCTTTCTGGAGGTTTTGGGACACTTTTCTGTACGTTTTAGGTCCGCAAAGTTTACTTCAAATAAACAGGCGTTTTGTCACTTGGCAAACTGGTTAAGGCACAAAGTTCACGTTTTTGCTCACAGTCCGTAAAACGTGCGTATCCTGTTCGTGACGCCAAAATGTAGCATCCCCAAGTCAGGGCAATGTATGGAACTAACCTGGGGAATGCCAGTGATGGAGAGGCCGGCACGCTGTTCCTCTGGGGCACTCTCTGGGTTCTTGCGGGACACAGCCAGGTGGAATGTGAGGTGCCCTTGGTGTTGTAGTTTAACGTGCCTATGGCTGGGTCCCTGAGGTGTCGTGACGCCAGTGCCAGTAAACGGTGGCACACCGTATTTATAGTAGGAATAACAGAGGTGCAGACTTGTAACTTGAAAACAGAATTCCAACTTTACTGAAAACCGTAGAAAATACAGCAGGCAACCTCTTAACACAGTTCTTGTTGCAGAGAATAGACGTTTGTACAGTCGCAGTTACAGCAGGCTTACATCCAGCAAGGTATAACAGAGGGAAAGACAACAGGACTTAGAATTGCAGGTGAACCTTACTTTCTTCCTGACTTGTCCTGACTGGAATTGATGCTTCAAGGCCCCAATGCCCTACTTCTGGCTTATATCCTTGAATCTCCAGTAGACAGTGTACCTCCTCTTGGCATTTAGTACCTCTTGCTCTAGGGATTGCCTCTGCTTGACTTCTGCTGACTCGCTTAGGCCTGAGACATGTGGCCTTCACAGACTCCAGGGTCTGCACTAACACTAGCCTGCCTTGGCCTAGCTATATATATATCCTGCTCACCAGCTCCCCCCAGTGGTCTAATACCTACATGACAACCTTCACATTGCTGCAGGCAATTATATGAGACACTTAAAGGAGCATAACAGATTGGTGGTAAACGGGTATTAAAGTGCCCGTATACTGCACACTCACCAAACATTTCAGGGGAGATTTATCAAGAGCAGGAGGGATGCATTTAATTTATCATGAAGTTCATGCCTGGTTATAAATTAGGTGCATCCTCTGACAGTCTATGCGCCCTGAATGAATTCTTGGCCCGCTCGCAACTGCCATAGATTTCGGTAATCATTTACAGCAGAAAACTTGCATACATCAAGTAAATCTTCTGGGGCTGATGCCCAAGCCCACCCCTCTTCAAAAAATGGAGAGGGTGGCAGTAAAACATCATTTACAAACATTTTAAACAGAATATACAGCTTTTGTACATCAGTTTTCTGGTGTACGGGAATGATAAATCTCTCCTTGTGCTCTGAACTACCAAAAGCAGTGGACATAATGATTTATCATCACCTCTCCTGACCTCGGTGTTATCGTGGTTGCTGTTGTTTCTGTGACCAGTGACAGTGACCAGTAAAATAGGGGGAACATTGACCAGTAAGACAGAGCAGCATCGAGTAAGATAGGGGAGATAGTAAGCAGTAAGTTAGGACAGAGACCAGTACGATAGGATGAATAATAACCAGTAAGATAGGGCACTGACCAGTAAGACAGGACAGTGGAAATGTCAGACTATTAAGACCACTAATACATACGATAATGGGTGATACGATAATTAATAATGGGTAAGGTGTGAGAGTCACTGACAATAAACATCATCCGTAACCCAAATTGTAGTATCAAAAAACGGATTTTACTGATTCATGACCATACCCAAAAACAGGACATTGAGATAACCCATAATTCCCAACGTATCTTGTTTGGTGTTCTATATTATCAACCTCAGTGAAGTGAAGATAGGACAGATAGCAGTAAAATAGGGCGGATAGAGACCAGTAAGGTAGGGTAATAACCAGTAAGCTAGGACAGTGACCAGTAATATATGGAAGTGAATTGTAAGATAAGGCAGTGATCTGTAAATTAGGGTGGGAAGTGACCAGTAAGATAAAGGGGGCAGTGAATAGATGAACCAAAGGCACTTTCCAAATGGTCTGAAGCTGGAACCTTATTGTCTGCTATGGAAAAGCTCCACTCGTCTTATGCAGTGGTTTAGATGAACCTCTTCATACACATAAATCATCCCATACAGTTCCCTGGTACAGTAATGGTCCCCCTCCTGCAATGTCTGACTGAGAACTTACCACGATCTGAAGAGGGGTCGCAGACTTCACTACAGACACACGGATGCTTGTCTCTTGCAGACAGAGGAGGGGGGTGATGCAGCAAAGCTGGGAGACGTCTTCCTCCTCCTGCAGCCGGCAACCAGGAACGACAGTTTGTAACAGCAATCATCATTCATGTTTCTGAGGAGAAGTGCTGATTGGTTGATCCGATTCAAATCCACCAATCAGCAGCTCTCTGTTCTCTGCAGCCGGGGACTGGAGGATCAGCCAACAGGCCGAGCCCTGAGTGCAGCACAACCGATGTGTGCGGCTGTGAGGTGGACTGCATTTTCTTGTTTAAAGGACCAATTATTACCCCCATAGCAAAGTGTTGGTAGGGTTGATGCAAATTAAATGTCCCATTAGTGTCCATACTTTTGCTCATTTTCCCCTGAAATATTTCCACTTTTTTTATTTATAGCAGGGTAAATATGGTTAAAGAAAAACATTTGTTTTTTGTTATTTCGCTATGCCATAAATAAGCATTATTAGTAATCGCACTAGAGGGCTTTTATCCCGTTCCTGTTATTTTTCACCTTCCTGACACAGCCTGTTTTTAAAAATCTGCAACTTTGGAATGCTTTAATTATCCAAGCCATAAAGAGACTCTTTTTCATGACACATCGTACTTTGAAATATTGGTAAATCTAAGATGATTATTTAAGAAAAAATTTCAAATTGACAGAAAATTTTAAAAAATTCACGATTTTCTAAATTTTAATTTCCTGGGCATCACAGAAGCGTTCTGGCACTTCCTGTACCACAGTCCTCCATGAACCTGTGTGTGGGATCAGATGCAGCCCTGGCACCCAAATGTACACTGAGGGGGCAGTGCCATGTCATAAAAAGAACGTGCGGCCTATTAGAATTGGGCATGGTCTGCAGAAAGGGGCTGTGCATTGTGCCTGTGTATACTATGAAAGGGGCGTGGCAGACTCCAAGCAATCAAACACTGATGGCCTAACCTAAGGATAGGGCACCAAAATGACATTCGCAATGAAAACTTGCTCTGCTATATGGCTGCCCAACTGCGGTGCACAGTACATTACATACCAATCAGCCATAACATTGGAACCACAGACCGTAGGTGAACTGAACAACATTATATCGTGTCAATATCAATTGTGGATTATACATATAAGGTGACAAGTGAACATTCAGTTCCTGAAGTTGATGTACTGGAAGCAGGAAAAAGGAGTAAGAATTTGAGTGATTTTGACAAGAACCAAACTGTAGTTGACAGACAACTGCATGGTCAGAATGAGTTTTCTTGGGCCCACCAGAGCAAATTTTCTGGGGGCCCAAACCTCATATCATCAATAAACAGATTTTGATTGAAAGAAATAGACAAAGGCAGTTCCACATGTTTTTCTTCTCTTGAATCTTTGGGCCCTACTATGGTATCAGAACCTGGGCCCACCGGAGGATTCTGGTTGTCTGGTGGGCCTGTCTGATGCTGGATTACTGGGTCAGAGGATTTCCAAAATGGCAGGTCTTGTGAGGTGTTCCTGGTATGCAGTGATCATTATACTACAAGTAGTTTAAGGAAGGACAATTGGTGAATCTGGCAACAGGTACCCAAGACCCATTGATTCACAGGGGGAGCAAATGCTAGTCTGCCTGATGCAATCCCCAAGAAACAATACAGGAGCACAGACTACTAGAAAAGTTAATGCCGGATGTGATAGAAAGATGTCAGAGCACACAGTGCATTACAGTTTGCTGTATATGTAATTAGAGATGTCCCGAACTATTCGCCAGCGAACTATAGCTTGTTCGCGTTCGCTGTGGTGGACGAACATATGCAATGTTCGGTCCGCACCCTATACATCATCATTGAGCAAACTTTGACCCTGTACCTCACAGTCAGCAGACAGATTCCAGCCAATCAGCACCCTCCCTCCCACACCTTACCACCTCCTATAAAAAGGGCAGCCATTTTAGATTCAGTCTGAAGCTGCATGTTAGTGAGAGCAGGGAGAATGAAGCTGCTGCTGTGCTGCTGATGAATTCATAGGGAAAGCGTTAGCTAGGCCAGTGTTCTGTGTCCACAGACTCATCTGCTGTAAGGACAGCGTCACAGCACCACAAAAAGCCCATTTTAAGGCTGCTACATTAGTCTGCTTTTATTTATTTTTTCTCCATATTGTAAGAGGGCGCAAGGTGCCGTCATGGACGGAAGATACGTGTCACCGAGGTTCCTGGCCTCGGTGAGGTGAGAGCCGGGTTTTATGTGTCAGCAGCAGCTAGTGCTGCTTGACATTGATAGTTAGTTTGGCTGCAAAGCCAATCCGGGCCGGCTCTTACTGGGAGTAGGCAAAGAGTTGGGTGGGTGCCTACTCCCCACGGTCCAGGCCGGACTTTGCCGGGCTTTTTAAAGGCAGCCACATCAGCAGGTGGGGCTGTGATTGTCCTGGAGCTGCTGCTAGTGTTGTGTTGCTCTCTGGGCTGGAAGGATGAGCTCAGCAAGGAGTCGTGCAGTCGTCCTGGAAGCCTGAAGGGGGATTATATTACGGCTGGGCCGACCGCCAGGTGCGAACGCGCACCTAAACATCTCACAGGTGATTGAACCTGGTTTTGGACTCTTTGGTTTTGCTTTTTTGTGTTTGCTGAGTGTGAATTAACACCAAGAGACTGTTTATCGTTTATTTTGTGCAAGTGTGAATAAAACACTGTTTATTGCACTTTCTGGACTTCTTGTTTTGCCTCTGTACTGCACCCGCACTGCTATCTACCAGAGCGACTCCCCACATTTGGTGGAGGATGCGGGCATGCGCAGTGAGGCTGGCGTAAACGCCGAAGTTTTTCCCCCAAAGTGAATGTCATATGTCAAGCCGGCAAAGTTTCAACACATGAACTCTGATAAGATGGAGGCAGTTGTAAAGGCTCTCGTGGAGGCCAATTTACAGCAGCGGGAGGCCAACAAGCAGCAGCAGGAGACAAACCAGCTGCTGTTGCAACATGTAATGGCTTTGCAAGCGACTGGAGCCTCTCACCGTGCCCATGATGCCCGGAAAGCGGTCCGTGCAGCAATTCCCAAGATGACCCCCGAGGATGATGCCGAGACCTACCTGGCAGTCTTCGAAAAAGTGGCCGTGAGGGAGAAGCTGCCCCGTGACCAGTGGGCTGAGGTGGTCGCTCCGTTCCTGGCTTCCGGACCCCAGCAGGTGTTTTTCGACTTGTCGGACGACCAAGCGGCCGATTATGACACCGTGAAAGGAGAGATCCTAGCCAGACTGGGGGTGAACGTGCTGGTCCGCGCTCAAAGAGTCCACCAGTGGGACTTTAAAACGACTGAACCTGCTAGGCCGCAGTACTACGATCTGCTGCACAGGCTGCAAAAGTGGCTGCAGCCGGATCTACTAAGTCCCACTGCCATGCTGGATCGACTGTTGGCGGACATCTTTTGGAGGGCCCTGCCTTATCCCCTCCAGCACTGGGTCGGCCAGGCGTCTCCGGTAAGTGCCCTGGAGATGGTCGACCTGGTGGAGCGTTACGAGGCCACCAGAAACCTGCAGGGGGGTCTTGCTGGGAAGGGGCCAGTCAAACCCCGGAGGCCTCCACCCCAGTTCCGACGACCGGCGACAGAGAGACCTGCACGGAATGTATCCCCTGCGGATCCGCCTCCCGTGGTATGCTGGAGGTGTCAGGAGCCAGGCCACATCAGGGCCGACTGTCCGCATCAGGGTGAGCCGATGGATGTGAACTACGGGTATCGCCACTCCCTGTATGCCCGGAAGCTGTGTGCAACTGGCACCCGTGAGGGGCAGGACAATAACCACCTGTGTCAGGTAGAGGTGGGAGATTCTCTGGCGGTGGCCCTGCTGGACTCCGGGAGTTTAGTCTTCCTGGTAAGAGCTGCCCTAGTACGGCCTGCGGAGTATACCGGCCGTAAAGTCGGGGTCCTATGCATCCAAGGAGACTTAAA
Organism: Bufotes viridis; assembly: GCA_033119425.1. Classification (NCBI taxonomy): domain Eukaryota; kingdom Metazoa; phylum Chordata; class Amphibia; order Anura; family Bufonidae; genus Bufotes; species Bufotes viridis. The sequence continues at coordinate 70,604,079 of CM065598.1, read as the reverse complement.
AGACTACCCCACTGCATTAGTGACTTTGTCCACAGCTGCTGGAAAGTGGACCCACGAGGTGGCTGTCGCTACCAAACTCCCACATGAACTGATACTTGGGAGGGACTTCCCAGGTTTCCCGGCGCTGTGGCTGGCTATAAAAGTGTCTGATGGGCCCGAGACAGGGGTAACCTTAGTAGAGTGGCCTGATACCACTGGAAGGCCAGAACCCTGGGAGCCCGAATCTGAAGGGCCAGCGGTAGGGGTGACCACTGCTCCAGCGGTAGAGGGGGAGACAACCCCACTGAGTGTAATGGTGGGAGACACGGAGGACTTGCCACCGGGACCTGAGTTGGCAGACCTCAATGTCTCCGGGGAAAATTTTGGGACCGCACAACACCGGGACCAAACCCTAACCAGGGCCTGGGAAAGTGTTGTAATGATTGACAGTAAACCCCAGAAACCTGGGGCTGAATTAATGTTTCCACGATTTATTATTCTGCAGGATATGTTGTATCGGGTGAACCAAATCCGAGGTGAGCCAGTTGAACAGTTGGTGGTGCCCACCGCATATCGCAAGCTTGTTATGGAGCTTGCCCACCAACATGTTCTTGGGGACACATGGGGTGGCAGAAAACGCAGGACCGCGTACTACAGCGATTTTACTGGCCCGGTTTGTTTAAGGAAGTAGAGGAGTTCTGTAAGTCCTGTCCGACCTGTCAGGTAAATAGCCCCCAGCCGCATTACAGAAGTCCCCTGGTCCCTCTCCCAATAATTGAGGTCCCATTCGAGCGTATTGCCATGGATCTGGTCGGACCCGTACCGAAGTCTGCTAGGGGTCACCAACATATCCTGGTGATTCTGGACTATGCTACTCGATATCCAGAGGCGGTGCCTCTGCGACACACATCGGCTAGGCTCATTGCAAAGGAGTTAATGGAGATGTTTACCCGGGTGGGCCTACCTAAGGAGGTTCTGACGGACCAAGGGACCCCTTTTATGTCTAAGATTATGAGGGAATTGTGTAAACTGTTGCATATAAAGCAATTGCGGACGTCCGTTTACCATCCGCAAACGGACGGCCTTGTGGAAAGATTTAACCAAACTTTAAAAAATATGCTAAAAGGGTGGTGTCCCGAGATGGGAAGGACTGGGATCTGCTTCTGCCCTATCTCATGTTTGCAGTGCGAGAAGTGCCCCAGGCCTCTACTGGGTTCTCGCCCTTCGAACTGCTTTATGGCAGACGCCCACGGGGCCTGTTGGACATCGCTAAGGAAGCGTGGGAACAACAGCCCGTCCCCCACAAAAGCGTAATTGAATATGTTACCCAGATGCAGGAACGTATGGAGAGAGTGTTACCGCTGGTCCGGGAGCATATGGAGGCAGCACAACAGGCCCAAAGTAGAGACTATAATCGTCAGGCTCGGGTACGAGACTTTAATCCCGGAGACCGAGTTTTAGTTCTGGTACCCACCCTTGACAGCAAATTTCTAGCTAGGTGGCAGGGGCCCTATGAAATGCTCGAGAAAGTGGGGGAAGTAAATTACAAGGTGCACCAGCCAGGGCGGCGGAAGCCGGAGCAGGTGTATCATGTGAATTTGCTGAAGCCATGGAAGGATAGGAACTCGTCCAGCGATGACAGCCCCGGCCAGGGCTTCTAGGTGAGAAGGATCCAGCCCCTCACCTCGAAGTCCGGGAAGCAGCAGCCACCGTAAAAATTTCAGATAGCCTATCCTCCAAACAGGTCCAGGAAGTTAAGGAGTTCATTAGTCGGAACACGGATGTGTTCTCGGACCTCCCTGGGCGCACATCCCTAATCCAGCATGACATTATCACTGAGCCTCAGGCCAAAGTCCGGTTAAAGCCGTATCGGGTACCCGAGGCTCGGCGACAAGCCATTGTGAAGGAAGTGCAGCTGATGCTCCAGTTAGGTGTCATCGAGGAGTCAAAAAGTGATTGGGCCAGTCCGATAGTCTTAATACCCAAGCCGGACGGGACATTGAGGTTCTGTAACGATTTCCGCAAGCTGAATGAGGTGTCCAAGTTTGACGCATATCCCATGCCGAGGGTGGATGAGCTCATTGAAAAATTGGGCCAAGCCAGGTATTTTTCTGTCTTGGACCTCACCAAAGGGTACTGGCAGGTACCCTTAACGGAGGCTGCCAAGGAAAAAACTGCTTTTATCACACCGGAGGGGTTGTATCAGTACAAGGTATTACCCTTTGGTCTACATGGCGCCCCCGCCACGTTTCAAAGGCTTATGGATATTGTGCTTCGTCCACATCGACGGTACGCCTCAGCGTATCTGGATGATATCATTGTCCATAGCACCGACTGGGAGAGTCACCTACCGAAGGTACAGGCCGTAGTGGACTCCCTTAGGAAAGCTGGCTTAACTGCTAACCCAAAAAAGTGTGTGATAGGGTTAGAAGAGACCAAATACTTAGGGTATGTCATTGGGCGGAGGGTGGTCAAACCTCAGGTAAACAAAATTGAGGCAATTAAGAATTGGCCCCGACCTGTCACTACGCGGCAAGTAAAATCATTCCTGGGCATGGTGGGATACTACATGAGGTTTATTCCCAACTTCGCTACAATTGCTGCTCCATTGACAAGCCTTTTAAAGGGACGCAGGTCAGTGTCGATCCAGTGGAATGAGCAGGCGGATAAGGCTTTCTCTGCTCTGAAGTCGGGACCCTGTGTGGGTCCCCGGTTTTGGTGACGCCCGACTTCAGGAGAGAGTTTGTGGTACAGACCGATGCCTCTGAAGTGGGCCTCGGGGCTGTACTCTCTCAGGAAATCAATGGGGAGGAGCATCCTGTGGTTTTCCTGAGTCGCAAACTCACCCCAGCCGAAACCAGGTACAGTATAGTGGAGAGAGAGTGCCTGGCCATCAAGTGGGCACTAGAGTCTCTCCGCTATTATCTGCTAGGGAGAAAGTTCCGTCTGGTGACCGACCATTCCCCTCTAAAGTGGATGTGCCAGGCGAAAGACAGGAATGCTCGGGTCACCAGATGGTTCTTGTCTCTGCAGAACTTTAAGTTCACAGTGGAACACAGGGCAGGCCGCTTGCAAGGAAATGCGGATGCACTGTCTCGAGTACAGTGTTTGGCGTGTGTTCACCCTGTCGGGGTTGAACAAAGGGGGAGGTATGTAAGAGGGCGCAAGGTGCCGTCATGGACGGAAGATACGTGTCACCGAGGTTCCTGGCCTCGGTGAGGTGAGAGCCGGGTTTTATGTGTCAGCAGCAGCTAGTGCTGCTTGACATTGATAGTTAGTTTGGCTGCAAAGCCAATCCGGGCCGGCTCTTACTGGGAGTAGGCAAAGAGTTGGGTGGGTGCCTACTCCCCACGGTCCAGGCCGGACTTTGCCGGGCTTTTTAAAGGCAGCCACATCAGCAGGTGTGGCTGTGATTGTCCTGGAGCTGCTGCTAGTGTTGTGTTGCTCTCTGGGCTGGAAGGATGAGCTCAGCAAGGAGTCGTGCAGTCGTCCTGGAAGCCTGAAGGGGGATTATCCTACGGCTGGGCCGACCGCCAGGTGCGAACGCGCACCTAAACATCTCACAGGTGATTGAACCTGGTTTTGGACTCTTTGGTTTTGCTTTTTTGTGTTTGCTGAGTGTGAATTAACACCAAGAGACTGTTTATCGTTTATTTTGTGCAAGTGTGAATAAAACACTGTTTATTGCACTTTCTGGACTTCTTGTTTTGCCTCTGTACTGCACCCGCACTGCTATCTACCAGAGCGACTCCCCACAATATATATATTGCACTTGCCTGGCCTGCCCGTGTGTGAGGAGCTGCAGGTCCACTGACTCTAGTGTGCCCACTGCCAGTGCCCACCACTCATACGGTGTTGCACAGGACTTTGCATCAAAAAAGGCATTTCATTTTTACACTTTAATCTAAGGTTAGTTGCCTGCCAGTGTGTGTCAGGCCGACTTCCACTGACTGTAGTGTGCCCACTGCCAGTGCCCACCACTTATACCGGCTGGCACAGAACTTTGCATAAAAAAAGGCATTTCATTTTTACCCTTTCATCTAAGGTAAGTTGCCTGCCAGTGTGTATCAGGCTGACTTCCACTGAATGTAGTGTGCCCACTGCCAGTGCCCACCACTCATACCGGGTGGCACAGGACTTTGCACAAAAAAAGGCATTTAATTTTTACCCTTTAATCTAAGGTTAGTTGCCTGCCTGCTTCCAGTGTGTGTCAGGCTGACTTCCACTGACTGTAGTGTGCCCACTGCCAGTGCCCACCACTTATACCTGGTGGCACAGGACTTTGCATAAAAAAAGGCATTTAATTTTTACCCTTTCATCTAAGGTTATTTGCCTGCCAGTGTGTGTCAGGCCGACTTCCATTGACTCTAGTGTGCCCACTGCCAGTGCCCACCACTCATACCGTGTGGCACAGGACTTTGCATCAAAAAAAGGCATTTAATTTTTACCCTTTAATCTAAGGTAAGTTGCCTGCCAGTGTGTCAGGCTGACTTCCACTGACTGTAGTGTGCCCACTGCCAGTGCCCACCACTCATACCGGGTGGCACAGGACTTTGCACAAAAAAAGGCATTTAATTTTTACCCTTTAATCTAAGGTTAGTTGCCTGCCAGTGTGTGTCAGGCCGACTTCCATTGACTCGTGTGCCCACTGCCAGTGCCCACCACTCATACCGTGTGGCACAGGACTTTGCATCAAAAAAAGGCATTTAATTTTTACCCTTTAATCTAAGGTAAGTTGCCTGCCAGTGTGTCAGGCTGACTTCCACTGACTGTAGTGTGCCCACTGCCAGTGCCCACCACTCATACCGGGTGGCACAGGACTTTGCACAAAAAAAAGCATTTAATTTTTACCCTTTAATCTAAGGTTAGTTGCCTGCCAGTGTGTGTCAGGCCCACTTCCACTGACTGTAGTGTGCCCACTGCCAGTGCTGATAGGGGACATAACAGGGATTAAACTGATAAGAATAGTACTAAGTAACACACCACTCACATGGGGTTGCACAGTAAATCGCACGGCGCACGCGCAGTGCTCCAAATTGGAAGTAAGAGGAACGACCAAGCTTCTTTTTCCATCTCCCGGTTCCTAAAATCTATTCGATACACGTCCCCTGATAGGGGACGTAACAGGGATTAAACTGATAAAAATAGTACTACTGATTACTGAACACACCACTCATATAGGGTGGCACAGTACATTGCGCGAGGAAGAGACCTTCAATGACATCAGTGAGGACAAGGAACGGGACATGGCTAGCTTGGTATCCAACCTTGTGCAAATGGGGAGTTTGCGGTTGTGCAAATGGACTGTTTGCGGTTGTTTGCGGTGCGTTAAACGGGGAGTTTGGTCTGTCAGAGTTTGGTCTGTCACTGTGAAGCGGGCGTAACCCTTACACTACATGATCGATACAACATCATACCTGATCGTATACACACACTGGATGTTTTAAAGCACGTTATTCCAAACAATTTAGGAATGTTAGGGGATTTATGCCCTTTATGGATTAAAACCCGACTCTGCGTCCACTACGTAATTTTCCATGGAAGTTTTGCCATGGATCCCCCTCCGGCATGCCACAGTCCAGGTGTTGGTCCCCTTGAAACAACTTTTCCATCTCTACTGTGGCCAGAAAGAGTCCCTGTGGGTTTTAAAATTCGCCTGACTATTGGTCTATGGCGGTTCGCCCGTTCGCGAACATTTTCGGAAGTTCGCGTTCGCCGTTCGTGAACGGAAAATTTTATGTTTGCGACATCACTATATGTAATTGAGACCCCTGACCAGACCTCTGAATTAACTCAGACCCAAATTAGGCCAAAAAATGTATTCTAACCTCTGACCAGAACCCAAAATAATTCAGACCTCATAGTAAACCCCTAAGTTAATGAAGCTGTCACTCCTTCACTCCTTGTTCACTGAAAATGTGGCCGCTGGAGTCCTCAGCTGATGTCCTCTCAACATCTCCAGAAAACAGCTGATTTTGCTGGGGGAAGCCTTGACCATCCACATCCAGCCCGGTATTTCATTTCAGATGAATGGCTGTCCCTGTAATAGAAGGGTGGCCTGAGTCTGACTGAGTCAGGGACCTCATACAAAGCAGCTCTCAGTTTTAGCTCTTAGAGGGGAGTCCCAAGCCCTAATACAATGTCCTAATGCCAGGTTTCCCTGCTAGTCCAGAACAACGGGAATTCTAGGCCCAAATATAACGTTCTGATGCAGTTTTTTTTTGCTAGTCAGGAAGAACGAACTGCAGCGTGTAACCCCCATCAGTTGTGAGACACTGAGTAAGAGGATGGAATGCTGGCAGGGAATGGGCCCCTGTGTTAGGTGCCAAGGTTGGGCCCCATTACGCCTGGGAATATAGGTACGGGGCCATGCAGTGAACTGAATCTTTGTGAAGGAAGCCTTGGATGAGGGCGACAGGGCAGACACGCATCTCTAGGCATGTTACTATACAAATCAGTATTGAAGACTGTTGGTAGAACGATGGTTCTGCTGTCCTGTGGCCAAATGTACTTGAAGTTTACAGTCAGGGAACAGCTCCTTCTGCTGATAGAGAAATTACATTTACTTTACTTTTTAATCATTTGTAAGTAAATATGACAATAATTATTGACCTATATACCCCTCCCCCCCTCCCTAACAGACACATCTTCCATTTATTTAGTACATGCGTCTTCAAAAGCCATAACTTTTCTTTTTCCATTTGGTCATTTAGATAATGTCTGCATCTTTTTTTTTTTTTGTGATACAGTGAGACATTTTATGTCATTTTTATTATTTTTTGTTTTTTACCTGGGAAAATTGTAAAAAGAAAAAATAGTTTTTTCGTTTTTTTCTTAGGTGTTTCTGTAAGTGTTCCCACGGTCCCAACCACCAGAGAGGCTGCAGTTTTTCCTATGGTGTGCAAGCACGACCACTGCTGATGAATTGCAGGATGGTCGTGACACCTGGATACGAGCAGTGTATAATGTGATTGCAAATTGAATCAAGCCAGCAAAAGAAGCAATATAGATAATCACAATACATTAGTAAGAGCCTTGCATTAATTTTGTTTACGTGATATATGACATTTATAACCTACAAACAGACCTATATGGGCCACATGATCAAACCATACCACCTATTGAATAAATTTGTATGCCCAAAAATAATGATCAGAACTAATTATGTTAAAAATATATATCTTTATTGTTACATCAAAAAATTCATAAAAGCACATAAAAATCCACACAGTACATGAAAAGTGGGACCACTGGAAAATGTAGTTGGTTGGAGCCTGTACTAGCTGAATACAATAATATCACAAAATGTGGTATATCCTAGGAAAAGTGATATCAGACCCTTATTGATTATATGTACAGTGATATGTAGGAAAATGGGGTTTATTTAAACTGATCGGCGGGGTCCGACACCCAGGACCCTCACCGATCAGCTGTTTGAGAAGGCAGCGGCGCTACTGCGCTGGCAGTAGCGCCTCGGCCTTCTCGCTGTTTACCGCGGGCTCAGTGACGTCACAACGAGTATCACTGGCCTGGGCGCAGCTAAGCTCTGTTCACTTGAATAAAGCTTAGCACCACCCAGGCCAATTATACTAATCGTGACGTCACTGCGAGAAGGCTGAGGCGCTACTGCCAGCGCCTCTGCCTTCTCAAACAGCTAATTGGCGGGGTCCCGGGTGTCGGACCCCTGCCAATCAGTTTAAATAAACTGCAGAACCCCTTTAATATGGCAGATCATATGGGTGGGGCATTGTGATGTCACATGGGGGGGGGCGGCAAACTTTTCTTTTGCCTAGGGCGGCAAAAATCCTTGCACAGGCCCTGGATGGACCGGAATAATGTTTGAACTTTGGAGTGCTCTTTTTGGCTGTTTGGTGGAGGCAGGATTAGTGGGGAGGGGGAGAGATCTGCTTTCATCCATAGCAGATCATGGGGGGGGGGGATAGGGGAATTAGGGGTGGGTTGTGATGCGTCTCATAGGAAAAAGGAAAGGCGTAAGGGTTTTGTTAAAAAAAAATAATAGGTAGGGAGTTCTTCTTCTTTTCTTTTCTATGTCAGTTAGAATCCTTACTTGGAATGTTCGAGGTTTGGGGGATAGGTCAAAAACACAAGCGGTCTTTGACCTTGTGCGGAGGCATCTACCAGCCATCGTCTGTCTGGGGGAGATGAGCTACGCAGACGTGCCATTCTTTTTTTTACTAGTCACTCCAGAGGTGTGACAGTTTTTATCCATAGGTCAATTGACTTTGTCTGTGTGGCGTCCTCGGTTGATGACCATGGGAGATATGTTTTTCTCTATTATAAAGTTGCAGGGAAACTATGTATTTTAGCTTTTGTTTACATTCCACCTCCCTTTTCTTTGTTAGTACTCAATTCCCTGTTATCCTTTATGGATCAATGGCCTGAATGGTCTGAATGTCCTTCATTAATTATTGGGGACTTTAATTGTGTTATTAACTCTATTAAGCCCAGGGTTGGACATACCCCTGTGCAAGGGTTCCCTCTGGCACGCTTTTGCCTGGAAGCTGGTTTTGAGGATGTTTGGGGATATTTAGGCCATGGGAGGAGGTTATATTCATGCATAAGTAAATCAGGTAAATCAATGTCCAGGATAGATCTTGCCCTAATTAATATAAAATATAGGAGTTATGTAAAATTGATCAGATATGAGACAAGGTCTTTCTCGGACCATGTGCCCGTGGCACTGGAACTTTGTTTGACCCATGAAATGAATGGGTCCGCCAATTTAGACTAAATCCGTATTGGTTGTCAGTAATGGAGAATCAGGAAATAATACAACATGATATTGAGTACTTTTGGGACACCAATCACAACTCCAAAATCCAGGTAGTCTGGGACTGCTTTAAGGCCAATATACGGGGATTTTTTTTTTGTAATATTGAAAAGTTAAGGAGGGGCTATGATATTACTGAGAAGAATATGAAAGAATTAGCGGAACTAGCCACACAAACCTTTCACAGGAATAAGCCAGAAGAAAATCGGAAAGATATGCAGAAGGCTAGTCAGGCCTTTTCCAATTTTTTATTGGAGATGTAACATAGGATGGTCTTTAACCCCTTAAGGACTTATGACGTACCGGTATGGCATGATTCCCGATTCCTTAAGGACCCATGACGTACCGGTATGTCATGAGTATTTCCAATCACTGCTGCTCAGCCTGCAGTGATCGGAACAAGGTACCTTCTGAAATCATTCACAGGTACCTTGTTACAATGCCCGGGGGGACCCCCCCCCCCCACCTTATCGGGTATCGCTGCAAACTGCAGGTCAATTCAGGTTTGCAGGGCTTTCTGCGATCTCTGATTCCCGCGGTCTGTGACCGCGGGGGTTAGAGACTAAATGTTCCCAAGGTGTTAGATTTTAACCCCCCCTACAGCCCCCAATCATATTGCGGTGCGGGAGACGGGCGATGCGGCAGGTGGGATCGCAATAGCGATCCCCCGCCCGCCTCCTCTGTAATGTTTCCCTGGTGGCTAGTGGTTTTAACAGAGTGTCAGCACATCTGTGCTGCAGATGTCAGCAGTTTTAAACCATTCCATACTGCGGTCCATATGGACCGATGTATGGAAGGGGTTAACAGGAAGGGAGCTCCCTCCCTCTCCCATCGGGGGGCTGCTGTGTCTTTGCAGCCCCCCGACAGGATGGGATCACAGAGAGATGGAGCTCCCCTCCCTCCCCATCACCCGCTGCTGTGTTCTGGCAGCGGGTGATGGTTACCATGGCAGCAGGGCGTTTCAGAGGTGTCCTGCTCTTCATGGTACTGAAAGTCTAATTAGACTTCTGCTAAAGGCAGAAGTCTGATTAGACTATGTAAAGTAAAAAAAATACAGTACAGTACACTATATAGTGTACTGTACTGTATTATATAGACACCAGATCCACTGGATCTACAAGAACCAAGTGGGTCTGGGTAAAAAAAAAAGTGAAAAAAAGTAAGAGTAAACATAAAAAAAACACATATCACTGAATAAAAATTACAAAAATAAAATACACTACACATATTAGGTATCGTCGTGTCCGTAAAAACCTGCTCTATAAAGATATCACATGACCTAACCCCTCAAGTAAATACCGTAAAAAAACAAAAAAATGGTGTAAAAAAAGCCTTTTTTTGTCACCTTACATCACAAAACGCGTAATACCAAGCGATCAAAAAGGCATATGCCTCTCAAAATAGTAGCAATTAAACCACCATCTCATCCCGCAAAAAATGAGCCCCTACTTAGAACAATGGCCAAAAAAAATAAAAAAAATATGGCTCTCAGACTATGGAGACACTAAAACATTATTTTTTTTTCTAAAATGCTGTTATTGTATTAAAGTAAAATAAATTTAAAAAAGTATACATATTAAGTATCGCCGCGTCTGTAAAAACCTGCTCTATCATAATATCACATTATCTAACCCCTCAGGTAAATACCGTAAAAAAATAAAAATAAAAACAATGTAAATAAAAACATTTTTGTCACCTCACATCTCAAAAACTGTAATATCAAGCGATCAAAAAGTTATATGCACCCAAAAATAGTGCCAATCAAACCGTCATCTCAGCCCGAAAAAATGACACACTACAGGAATCGGATCGCCCCAGAAAATAAAAATATATGGCTCTACTGACTGTGGAGGCATTAAAACATGATTTTTTTTGGTTCAAAAATAATATTATTGTGTAAAACTTAAATAAAAAAGTATACATATTATGTATCTCCGCGTCCGTAACAACCTGCTCTATAAAAATAACCTTACATCACAAAAAGTGTAATAGCAAGCAACCAAAATGTCATATGCACCCCAAGAAAATGCCAATCAAACCGTCATCTCATCCCGCAAAAAATGAACCCCTACATAAGACAGTCGCCCAAAAAAATTTTTAACCACTTCAGCCCCCCTAGCTTAAACACCCTTAATGACCAGGCCACTTTTTACAATTCCGCACTACACTACTTTCACCGTTTATTGCTCCGTCATGCAACTTACCACCCAAATGAATTTTACCTCCTTTTCTTCTCACTAATAGAGCTTTCATTTGGTGGTATTTCATTGCTGCTGACATTTTTACTTTTTTTGCTATTAATCAAAAATTACCGAAATTTTTGCAAAAAAATGACATTTTTCACTTTCTGTTGTAAAATTTTTCAAAAAAAACTACATTTCTATATAAATTTTTCTCTAAATTTATTGTTCTACATGTCTTTGATAAAAAAAAATCTAATAAGTGTATATTTATTGGTTTGGGTAAAAGTTATAGCGTTTACAAACTATGGTGCAAAAAAGTGAATTTCGGCATTTTGAAGCAGCTCTGACTTTCTGAGCGCCTGTCATGTTTCTTCAGGTGCTAGAATGTCAGGAAAGTATAAATACCCCCCAAATTACACCATTTTAGAAAGAAGACACCCCAAAGTATTCGCGGAGGGGCTTGGTGAGTTCATGTATCATTTCATTTTTTTTCACAAGTTAGCGGAAAATGACACTTTCTGAGAAAAAAAAAAAAAAAAGTTTCAATTTCTGATAACTTCTGGCAAAAAAAAAAAATCTCAGACGGACTCACTATGCCCCTCAGTGAATACCTTGGGGTGTCTACTTTCCGAAATGGGGTCATTTGTGGGGTGTGTTTACTGTTCTGGCATTTTGGGCGGGGCTAAATTGTGAGCCGCCATGTAAAACCTAAAGGTACTCGTTGGAATTTGGGCCCTTTGCACCCAGGCTGCAAAAAGTGTCACTCATGTGGTATCGCCGTACTCAGGAGAAGTAGGGCAATGTGTTTTGGGGTGTATTTTTACATACACCCATGTTGGAGTGAGAGAAATATCTCTGTAAATTGTCAACTTTGTATAAAAATTTTTAAAAGTTGTCGTTTACAGAGATATTTTTCACACAAAGTATGGGTATATATAAAAATACACCCCAAAACACATTGCCCTACTTCTCCTGAGTACGGCGATACCACATGTGTGCCACTTTTTGCAGCCTGAGTCGCAAAGGCCCTAAAACCAATGAGTACCTTTAGGATTTCACAGGGCATTTTTACGCATTTGGATTCCAGACTTCTTCTCACGCTTTAGGGGCCCCTAAAATGCCAGGGCAGTATAAATACCCCACATGTGACCCCATTTTGGAAAGAAGACACCCCAAGGTATTCTGTGAGGGGTATGGTGAGTTCATGTAAAATTTTATTTTTGTCACAAGTTAGTGGAATATGAGACTTTGTAAAAAACAAAATTAAAAAAACAAAAAAACAATTTCCGCTGACTTATGCCAAAAATAAAAATTCTGTGGACTCACCATGCCCCTCACAGAATACCTACGGGTGTCTTCTTTCCAAAATGGGGTCACATGTGGGGTATTTATACTCACCTGGCATTTTAGGGGCCCCTAAAGTGTGAGAATCCAAATGCATAAAAATGGCCTGTGAAATCCTAAAGGTACTCATTGGTTTTAGGGCCCTTTGCGCACCCAGGCTGCAAAAAGTGTCACACATGTGGTATCGCCGTACTCAGGAGAAGTAGGGCAATGTGTTTTGTGGTGTATTTTTACATATACCCATGCTGCGTGTGAGTAATATCGCTGTAAGCGACAACTTTTTAAATTTTTTTATTCAAAGTTGTCAATTTACAGAGATATTTCTCTCACCCAGTATGGGTATATGTAAAAATACACCCCAAACACATTGCCCTACTTCTCCTGAGTACGGCGATACCACATGAGTGACACTTTTGCAGCCAAGATGCGCAAAGGGCCCTAATTCCAATGAGTACCTTTAGGAGGGCATTTTTACGCATTTTTCTTCTCACGCTTTAGGGCCCCTAAAATGCCAGGGCAGTATAAATACCCCACATGTGACCCCATTTTGGAAAGAAGACACCCCAAGGTAATCCGTGAGGGGCATGGCGAGTTCATAGAAGATTTTTTTGGCACAAGTTAGTGGAAATTGATTTTTATTGTTTTTCTCACAAAGTCTCCCTTTCCGCTAACTTTTGACAAAAGTTTAATTTTTCATGGACTCATTATGCCCCTCAGCGAATACCTTGAGGTGTCTTCTTTCCAAAATGGGGTCACATGTGGGGTATTTATACTGCCCTGGCATTTTAGGGGCCCTAAAGCGTGAGAAGAAAATGCGTAAAAATGCCCTCCTAAAAGGTACTCATTGGTTTTAGGGCCCTTTGCGCATCTTGGCTGCAAAAAGTGTCACTCATGTGGTATCGCCGTACTCAGGAGAAGTAGGGCAATGTGTTTTGGGGTGTATTTTTACATATACCCATGCTGGGTGAGAGAAATATCTCTGTAAATTGACAACTTTGAATAAAAAATTTAAAAAGTTGTCGTTTACAGCGATATTTCTCACACACAGCATGGGTATATATAAAATACACCCCAAAACACATTGCCCTACTTCTCCTGAGTACGGCGATACCACATGAGTGACACTTTTGCAGCCAAGATGCAAAGGGCCCTAAAACCAATGAGTACCTTTAGGATTTCACAGGACATTTTTACGCATTTGGATTTTCACGCTTTAGGACCCCTAAAATGCCAGGGCAGTATCAATACCACACAAGTGACCCCATTGTGGAAAGAAGACACCCAAGGTATTCCGTGAGGGGCATGGCGAGTTCACAGAAAAAAAAATTTGGCACAAGTTAGCGGAAATGGTATTTTTTTTTTTTTTTACAGTCTCACATTCCACTAACTTGTGACAAAAATAAAATTTTACATGAACTCACCATACCCCTCACGGAATACCTTGGGGTGTCTTCTTTCTAAAATGGGGTCACTTGTGAGGTTTTTGTACTGCCCTGGCATTTTAGGGGTCTCCGCAATCATTACACGTATGGCCAGAATTAGGAGTTTTGCTATTCTCCTTATATTGACCATACGGGTAATGAGAATTTTTTCCGTTCAGCCTCTGCGCTGAAAGAAAAAAATGAACGTCACAGATTTTTCCATTCACATTGATCAATGTGGATGAAAAATCTCTAAAAATGTGCAATGTGTGATGATTGGTGCACTTTGATATTTTTCTCTGGTGGTCCCAAGCAAAGGGACCACCAGAGAAGCGGGCAGCAAGCAGATCAGACGCTGTTCACAGAACAACGTCTGATCTGCGATTTTTTCTGCCATATACAGCCTGCCAGCGCACGATCGGCGCTGGCAGGCTGTAGTATAACTACATGCGAGCGCGCCGATGGCGCGCATTGCGCATGTGCGGGCGCGTCCTCGCGTCATCTCGCGTCTCGCGAGATGACGCGCCGATGCGTCCGATCAGAGCTACAGGGCCGCCGCCAGGACGCAATCCTGCGTGCGGCGGTCCTGTAGCCGTTAAGATGGCTTTCAGAATGTGGATACACTAAAAATAATTTTTTTCTAAAATGCTTTGTTATGAAAAACTGAAACAAAAAAGCCCAAAAAGTTGTCATATTTGGTATTGTCCCGTCTGTAACAACCTGCTCTATAGAAATAGCACACAATCTAAACTGTCAGATCAACGATGTAAATAACAAAAAATAAAAACGGTCCCAAAACAGCTATTTTTTTGCAAATTTTCCATTTTAGTCAATTTTTCCAGTAACAAAGCAGGGGTTAACAGCCAAACAAAACTCAATATTTATTGCCCTGATTCTCTTGTTTGCACAAACACCCCATATGTGGTCGTAAACTGCTGTATGGCCAAACGGCAGGGCGTAGAAGGAAGGGAACGCCATATGGTTTTTGGAAGGCAAATTTTGCTGGACTGGTTTTTTGACACTATGTCCCATTTGAAGCCCCGCTGATGCACGCCTACAGTAGAAACTCCAAAAAAGTGACCCCATTTTGGAAACTACGGGATGAGGTGGCAGTTTTGTTTGTACAATTTTAGGGTAAAAATGATTTTTGGTTGCTCTATATTACACTTTTTTTGAGGCAAGGTAACAAAAAATAGAAATTCTGAAATTTCATCTCCATTTGCCAATAACTCTTGTGGAACACCTAAAGGGTTAACAAAGTTTGTAAAATCGGTTTTGAATACCTTGAGGGGTATAGTTTCTTAGATGGAGTCACTTTTATGGAGTTTCAACTCTAGGGGTGCATCGGGGGCTTCAAATGGGACAAACCAGTCAAGCAAAATCCGCCTTTCAAAAACCATATGGCGTTCCCTTCATTCTGTGCCCTGCCGTTTGGCCATACAGCCGTTTATGGGGTGTTTCTGCAAACTACCGAATCAGGGCAATAAATATTAAGTTTTGTTTGGCTGTTAACCCTTGCTTTGTTACTGGAAAAAATGGATTAAAATGGAAAATTTTCCATAAAATCAAAATTCTGAAATGTTATCTCTATTTGCCATAAACTCTTGTGGAAAACCTAAAGGGTTAACGACATTTGTAAAATCAGTTTTGAATACCTTGAGGGGGGCAGTTTCTAGAATGGGGTCATTTTTGGGTGGTTTCTATTATGTAAGCCTCACAAAGTGACTTCAGACCTGAACTGGTCCTTAAAAAGTGGGTTTTTGAAAATTTCTGAAAAATTTCAAGATTGGCTTCTAAACTTCTAAGCCTTGTAACGTCCCCAAAAAATGAAATGGCATTCCCAAAATGATTGATACATGAAGTGGACACATGGTAAATGTAAATCAATAACTTTTTTTGGGCGCTATTACTATGTATTATAGAAGTAGAGAAATTAAAACTTGGAAAATTGCTAATTTTTCAAAATTTGTGGTAAATTTTGTATTTTTTTTATAAATAAAAATGAAATTTTTCGACTCCATTTTACCACTGTCATGAAGTACAATATGTGACGAATATGAGTCCTTAAGGGGTTAAGGGCCAAAAATATTTTATGAAGTCAGGATTTCCTGGAAAAATGCTATCTAAAGTGATCTCTAATCAAGTGAAAAAAAAAATATATGGAGAATATTCGTTTAACCGATGGTAAATTAGTAGATCGACAGGATCATATAGAGAAAACCTTTTTGGAACATTTAGTCGAGATTTATAAGGCAGATATTAATATTACTGACGAAATGATGGATTGCTATTTGGATGACATTACTTTTCTAGTTATTACTGAAATTCAAGGACAGGAGTTGGAGTCAGACTTTACTATTCAGGAATTGGGAATGGCAATTAAGGCATGTTCGGGTAATTCTTCAACCGGATCAGATGGATTCCCGTATGAATTCTATCGTAAATATGGTGGTTATTTTTCCTAGACTTTTGAAGGTATTTACTGCATCACTAGAAGATGGGAGCCTACCAGAGTCAATGACAGAAGCCGTAATAATATAAACTCTGAAAAATGGTAAGGATGCTCAGGATTTGGGGTCATATAGACCCATATCATTATTAAATACAGATGTGAAGCTTCTCTCAAGGATTCTGGCTACAAGGCTCGCTAAGGTTATCTCCTCTATTATCCATTCAGACCAGAATGGTTTAATTCCAAATAAGGGCACCCATTGTAATCTCCATCGCCTGTCCACAAATATCCAGTCTCCCGGGGGGACCGCCCGCTCCAGCCTGTCCTTGGATGCCTCGAAGGCATTTGATAGGGTGGAGTGGCGGTTCCTCTGGAAGGTTCTGGTTAGGATGGGTTTTGGAGATAGATTTATTGATATGATTAAACTGTTATATAGATCGTCCTCAGCGAGGCTGAATGTTAATGGGATTTTGACGCCCAGCTTCCATCTGAATAGGGGTACTCGTCAAGGTTGCCGCCTATCTCCTTTGTTATTTGACATCTATATCGAGCCTTTGGCTCTGGCAGTTAGGCAGGAGGCTAAAATCAAAGGGTTTAGAATAGCTGGGATGGAAGATAGTATTTCCCTATATGCGGATAATGTTCTATTTTTTATAGATCATACAGAGACCACCCTTCCAAGACTCATTTGGATGTTTAATTCATTTGGCGCCGTCTCAGGTTTAGCCAGTCTTGCTACAGTGGTGGAGCTTCACTGCCCTCTACTGGAGGCAACTGGTTGTGACTGGCTGGTCACACTGTCAATGGCTGCAGCCACTTATTGCTTTAAAGTGCCAGAACCTCCTGCTGGAGAAGGGGAACTAAGGATCACCGGCTGCAGAGGCTGGGGTAGTTGGACCTCAGCTGATGGTGTCGGGAACCGGAGACCTTTTGTTGCCGCCGCCATCTTTCAGGGCAGTTGGTAATTTATCACCGTTGGGTTGTAGGAGAAGGCAGTGGTCACTTGGTATTCCAGCTGCAAAGTAGGTGGCAGACCCGGGATCAGTAGCGCTGGCTGGGACTGTGGTTTTTCTTAAAATCAGAGGACCCCCTCTGCGGTCTCCTTGAGCCAGCGCATTCAGTCTGTGGCTGCTGGTTCCTCCTGCCAGCACTCAGCTGCTGCCACAGGGACCAGGGGCTTGGACAGCAGGGTCACCCTGGTGGCAAATGGTCCCTTAAGGGAGCTCATGACGGTGTACCACCTTCATGTTAGTTTATACTTACAAATGAGAACAGTCCCCATGACAATTGTTCCCAGCTACAGATATAGTAGCGAGGTTCTTAGCACACATTTTAATCAAACTGTGTGAGCCCATCTGCCCCGTCAAGGCGACCTCATTCAGATGGGTCCCTACACTAAGACTTTATTTGTAGAAGAGGAGAAATTTTGATATAGCATGTGTCCCTTTTATATGTGGCATCTTCTGTTAAGCACAGAATAACACTGACCTACCCTGACATATGGCAGAAGCAACATTATTACATCCCTATGATTCAGCACCTTCTAATATTTAATTCTTCTTCGGCTAGGTGATGGCACACATCATACGGTATACTGTCACAGGTTACATCTACACCTCTACATTGTGTAAATCATTACAGTAAGAACTGTGCTATATGCAGCTTTATAAAAAAAATAAACACCTATAGGCTGGCGGATGATACTATGGAGCAGGTAATAGCGCTGTGCGTGATCATACAAGCAAAGTGCAAACCATACTGTTAATCGGTTTCTCCAGGAGTGAATAACATGCATATAACTCTAGACTTAGGGCTCATTCAGACGGTTGTACGTTGTCTGCATAAATGCGGATATGTTTTTTTGCAAATTAAATGCACATTCACTTCTATGGGGCCCTTTTCACCCATTCTACGGCTCCGCAAAACAAATAAAACATGTCCTATACTTGTCAGTGAAAATCAGGACATGGCCCCATTGAAGTCTATGAGTCTGAAAAAATGCGGAATGCAATCAGTTTTTTTGCAGACATGCTGAACTGTCTGCAAATAAACAGATCCGCATTTTTGCGGACAGCATATGGCAGTCTGAATGAGCCCTTACTCTAACCCGCTATATACTTATCTATGATTGAGCAGTATAAATGCTGCTCTCCATCTACACAAGGTCCCAGAGATCAGGGACTGCAGTGTAAGGGCTCATGCACACGACCATATTTTCTTTCTGCTTCCGTTCCGCTTTTTGTGCGGCCCATATGCAGAACCATTCACTTTAATGGGGCTTTAGAAAATATGGAAGTTACTCCATGTGCATTCCGTTTCCATTTGTCTGCATGGCCGTTCCGCAAAAAAGTAATGCATGTCTTATTATTGTCCGCAAATCACGGTCCAAGGCCCCATTCAAGTCAAGTCAATGGGTCTGCAAAAAATACTGAACGCACACGGAACACATCTGTATTCCATCCGTATTTCATCCATATTTTGCGGATCCATACTGTAGAAATGCTATGCCTAGCCCATATTGCTTATGTGTTTGGTGATTAATAAGTTACTGTTTCCATTTCTGATCAGCAAAAACGGATCGCATACAGAAACTATACAGCTATGTTTTGTGGAATAAGGGGAACGGAAGAGGACTTAAATCAGA
Source organism: Bufotes viridis (assembly GCA_033119425.1). NCBI lineage: Eukaryota > Metazoa > Chordata > Amphibia > Anura > Bufonidae > Bufotes > Bufotes viridis. The sequence continues at coordinate 70,585,265 of CM065598.1, read as the reverse complement.
GAGAAAAAAACCTCACATGCGGAACAACGGATCCGTGAAAAACGGACCGCAAAACAACAACGGTTGTGTGCATGAGTCCTAACAGTGAGGATATCAGGAGGTTAGAGTTCATCTAGTGATCACTTATATGACTGCTATATAAATGCTGTTTAATATATTCCCAGAGAATCCCTGTAAAGCCGACTAATTACACTGGAGATCTCGTCTTCTACAAATGAAGTGTCAGTGTAGGGACCCATCTAAATAAAGACGCAGATGGGATGAAGAATGTGTTAAACCGTGTGCTACCCCTATTGTATGATGGAACAATAGTGAGTGTAATTGGAAAGCGTTAGGCATTGTACTTTGATTTTGTTCCGTATGGTCACAGCACAGTGATAACTGTTTATTCATTACATAATGATTAATATATTTATTTAAAATATTCATTTGTACAGTCAAAACTATTATATAGTAACTATAGGTAAAGTTTCCTCCAACTCTTAATAATATTTCAATTCTAAATTCTAAATTCAATGCTCTTTAGTTTGATAATATATCATTGTAGGAGCTCAACCACTAGGGAAAGTTTAGGAGCAAATTGAAGACAGCTGCATTAAGAAGGCTTTGAGTTCAATAAGACCTGTTTCTAGTAAGCTTCCTCTAGTGGTAGCTGTGGCTATGCCAGCTCCTATCATGGAACACAGAATCGTCTGAGATTTGCCATAATTATTCAGAAGTGTGCACCTCCTAATAATTATGGCATGTCACTTGCCAGCGCAAGACAGATTAAGTCGGGTGCAGAAAAGACCTATATTAATAAATGTCCCACTATGGCTGTATGAATGGAAGCGCTAACTAAGGAATGACTATTATAAAAATATTTTATAAAGGTGATCAGTGATAAAGGCTTAAAGGTGTTCTCCAGGCTTTTTCTATTGATGACCTATCCTCAGGATAGCTCAATATCAGATCCGACACAAGGCACCCCCGCCGATCAGCTGTTTGAGGAGACGGCGCGTGCAGTACTCACGAGCTGTCTCCCTTCTCTCTTCCTGTCCACTGCTGTGTCCCATAGACATACAGCGTTGAGCAGGAAGAGAGAAGGGAGACGGCTCGTGCTTACTGCGCGCACCGTCTCCTCAAACAGCTGATCCGCGGGGGTGCTGGGTGTAGGACCCCCGCCAATCTGATATTGATGACCTATCCTGAGTATCAATAGAAAAAGCCCGGAAAACCCTTTTAAAGTTGGAGGAACAATTTAACTTATACATTAACAGGGTAAAATGTAGAATATACACCTTAACCTATAACTATGAAATATATTGGCTATGGCCAACAGCAATCTCTGCTGACTACTCTATACACATTAGGCTGAGCTAGGCCTATTAATCTTAATTCAGAAAGAGCAATATCTATCTATATTTACGCTTATCTAAAATATACATATATATTAGGAAAAGACCGCGGCACTTCCATATGGTAAAAAAATATGTAGTCCTTTATTCACCCATGCGACGTTTGGGTGCTACCATTCCCCTTGACATCACGGGGTGTCCCTGAACACTGTCAGCACTGATTGGATTGTGTGTAGGTATATACCACACTGGTAAGGATAATGGTAACGCCCGGTTGTTAATTTGTTCATTCATTTCCAGGAGAAATAACAGAGGGATTGCACAATGCTGAGTTCTGAGAATTGTTCAGACATGACAGGAGAGTAGAGATGGCCCGAACTATCCGCCGGCGAACAGTTCCCGGCGAACATAGCTTGTTCGCGTTCGCCTCAACGGGCGAACACATGCGATGTTCGGTCTGCCCCCTATACATCATCATTGAGCAAACTTTGACCCTGTACCTCACAGTCAGCAGACACATTCCAGCCAATCAGCAGCATACCCTCCCTCCCAGACCCTCCCACCTCCTGCACAGCATCCATTTTAGATTCATTCTGAAGCTGCAGTCTTAGTGAGAGGAGGAGAGTGTAATTGCTGCTGATTTAATTGGGAAATTGATAGCTAGGCTAGTGAATTCAGTGTCCACTCCAGTCCTGAAAGACTCATCTGATCTCTGCTGTAAGGACAGCGTCCTGACAGCACCCCAAAAGCCCTTTTTAGGGCTGCAACATTAGTCTGCTTTTTTTCCTTTATATACATATTGCAGTTGCCTGGCCTGCCTGTGTGTGAGGAGCTGCAGGCCCACAGACTGTAGTGTGCCCACTGCCAGTGCCCACCCCTGTCATCCCGTGTGGCACAGGACTTTGCATCAAAAAAGGCATTTAATTTTTACACTTTAGTGTAATTTCAGCTGCTTGCCTGCTGCCATTGTGTGTCAGGCCGACTTCAACTGACTGTAGTGTGCCCACTGCCAGTGCCCACCCCTGTCATCCCGTGTGGCACAGTACTTTGCATCAAAAAAGGCATTTAATTTTTACACTTTAGTGTAATTTCAGTTGCTTGCCTGCTGCCAGTGTGTGTCAGGCCCTCTTCCACTGACTGTAGTGTGCCCACTGCCAGTGCCAACCACTGATACCGGGTGGCACAGTAGCTTGCCGATAAATAAGGCATTTAATTTTTAGACAGTAGTCTAAATTCAGTTGCTTGCCTGCTGCCAGTGTGTGTCAGGCCCGCTTCCACTGACTGTAGTGTGCCCACTGCCAGTGCCAACCACTGATACCGGGTGGCACAGTAGCTTGCCGATAAATAAGGCATTTAATTTTTAGACAGTAGTCGAAATTCAGTTGCTTGCCTGCTGCCAGTGTGTGTCAGGCCCGCTTCCACTGACTGTAGTGTGCCCACTGCCAGTGCCAACCACTGATACCGGGTGGCACAGTAGCTTGCCGATAAATAAGGCATTTAATTTTTAGACAGTAGTCTAAATTCAGTTGCTTGCCTGCTGCCAGTGTGTGTCAGGCCCGCTTCCACTGACTGTAGTGTGCCCACTGCCAGTGCCAACCACTGATACCGGGTGGCACAGTAGCTTGCCGATAAATAAGGCATTTAATTTTTAGACAGTAGTCGAAATTCAGTTGCTTGCCTGCTGCCAGTGTGTGTCAGGCCCGCTTCCACTGACTGTAGTGTGCCCACTGCCAGTGCCAACCACTGATACCGGGTGGCACAGTAGCTTGCCGATAAATAAGGCATTTAATTTTTAGACAGTAGTCTAAATTCAGTTGCTTGCCTGCTGCCAGTGTGTGTCAGGCCCGCTTCCACTGACTGTAGTGTGCCCACTGCCAGTGCCAACCACTGATACCGGGTGGCACAGTAGCTTGCCGATAAATAAGGCATTTAATTTTTAGACAGTAGTCGAAATTCAGTTGCTTGCCTGCTGCCAGTGTGTGTCAGGCCCGCTTCCACTGACTGTAGTGTGCCCACTGCCAGTGCCAACCACTGATACCGGGTGGCACAGTAGCTTGCCGATAAATAAGGCATTTAATTTTAGACAGTAGTCTAAATTCAGTTGCTTGCCTGCTGCCAGTGTGTGTCAGGCCCGCTTCCACTGACTGTAGTGTGCCCACTGCCAGTGCCAACCACTGATACCGGGTGGCACAGTAGCTTCGCCGATAAATAAGGCATTTAATTTTTAGACAGTAGTCTAAATTCAGTTGCTTGCCTGCTGCCAGTGTGTGTCAGGCCCGCTTCCACTGACTGTAGTGTGCCCACTGCCAATGCCAACCACTGATACCGGGTGGCACAGTAGCTTGCCGATAAATAAGGCATTTAATTTTTAGACAGTAGTCTAATTTCAGTTGCTTGCCTGCTGCCAGTGTGTGTCAGGCCCACTTCCACAGACTGTAGTGTGCCCACTGCCAGTGCCAACCACTCATACCGGGTGGCACAGTACCTAGCACGCATAGTACCACTTATCTAAAAAAAAATGACAGGCAGAGGCAGGCCACCCCGCAGGGGCCATCGTGGTCGTGGTGCTGTGATTTCCACTGTCCCTGGAATAATGCCCAGTTTTCAGAGGCCACGTACCCTGAACCCGAAAAATTCTGAGGACGTAGTTGACTGGCTTAGACAGGACACCCAATCTTCAACAACTTCCGCTAAGAACCTTGACGCACCATCCTCCTCCAGCTCAGCTTCGGTCACCTGCTCTCAAGTTACCACGCACCCGCCCGTCGCCACCACCACCACTACCACCACAGCCACCACAGCCGCTTCACTTGATCCGTCAGAGGAGTTATTTACACATCAGTTGGATGCAATTAGTGATGCGCAACCAGTATTGCCAGATGATGTAGATTACGGGATATGTCTCAGTCAGGCAGGATTACACACATGGACGTACAGTGTGATGATGATGATGATGATGTTGTACCCGCTGCTGCTTCCTTTGCTGAGGTGTCAGATACAAGTGAAGCGGTTGATGATGACGATGTGTCCACGGATGCCACGTGGGTGCCTGCT